>JAUZNK010015200.1:0-22368 GCA_035046665.1 Euphysa ruthae | reverse complement strand
AGGCGCAAATGAGCGCTCTAAGTACTCCAAGATCCACCATGTGGGCCAATCTGGAAATATTGCCTCGGCAATTTGTTGGTTCCCCACGTTAAATATAACATTCTCACTCGCACTCGTATTCTGGTTGCTCGTGTTGCCATTGTCCATACCTAAGATATTTAGAACTTTTTCTATAATTAGGCCTTCAACCTCGATGGGAAAGGATTTGATGTAGAACGCATCTGTGCTAACCCTTAGGACATCTTCTTGGGGGAAACATCTTAGCGTCCTTCGGAGCGCAACGTTAGTGTATGCCAGGCCGAACACCCATGTATTAACCACTGAACCTTTGTTTTGCAGTCATTATAACTAATGAAGTAGACGTTATTTGCTTTCTCGAAGTTCACTAGCCGACCACTTCCTCAAGGAAAATTGCAGTGGTAATAAGTTTCATTGTCTTGTAGGATAATAATGCTAGATTCATCACCGTGCCAAGGGAATTTTCCAACGAACTGGACATTTAAGTTCCTCTTTGGGAACTTGATCGTTGGTTTTTTATCAATATTATAAACGATATCCTCGCAGTAATTTCATTCACATAACAAGAGACGAGTAATTTTCTGAGCTGTAGAAAGGTGATCCATCCCTGATTTTCATTCAGATGCTCTCATACGTGACCGAGGGTATACGGATGAGTGTTTGGATTGAACACCCAAGCGGAGATCTGTACAGTACCAGTTAGGGTGAGGTCGTTGCTAAGGGACAAACCCTCAATTTCGCTCGACGCATCATGCTTATTGTACAATACTCGCCCATACTCACGCACAAGGTCCATCTCATCACCAGTCCCTCACATGGATGAATCTTCGCATGCTATATAGGCTGCTTGCATATCCAAATGGTGATTTTCGCCTGTTCCTTCTATGGCATCTTGACTGCTTCATAGCTGAGACTCAACCTGTGCCGCCTTCCAAACGCCTCTCTATTTTATAGGGTTCGACTTTATATCTTCCTTACTAAGCCACTTTCCGAAACGAAACAGTAGCACCACCCATAGAGTGGGTGGCTTTATAGTATCCTATGCATAGATCTTCCGGAATATTCTCCCCAAGATATTCTCCAGTTTCCTCTGTAAATGCTTCAGTTACTCCATAGCGAGCCATCGCTCCCCACAAGAGCCTGGCTACACAGCCAAAGTCTTATAGTCGAGGGAATGGCCCTAACTGCAAATGCGATCATCATCGCCCTTGCTATCTGTTCAATGTTTTTTTGCGCTGCAGCAGTCCGAAGTCCTTTATTGCTGCATGGGGAATAAAGGTTTTACAACGCATATTCGGTAACGTCGTCCAGTAAGTGGACATGTTCAATTTTTGACGGGTTGATTGGAATTTTTTCCCTAGCATTGTTGTTATGACAAGGCTTAAAGACCTTTGTGCTAGTCTTGTAATTTAAGTTTTCCGATAGGATGTTGACCAGAGCATAACTTAATCTTGAGGGTAGTCGCAATGGTGAACATGTTTTCGCATGAGCAACCTGTATTTGAGAGCTTATTGTCGAAGTGATCTAATATTTGCCGGTGCTTCTGCTTCAACCCAGTTCCTGCTCGAGTCATATTTTCCTGGATGTGGTTGACAACTTAACGAACAAAACAATTTATGAAATTGATGGACGAAGGCCTTGATAATTACGCCGTGCTTCCGCCCTCAATAATTGATCCTACAGTAGAGCGACTAAAAGATAATCAAGATAATGTTCAACCTGTTGGTGGATCCAGATGCTGTTGAAATAATGCTAAAAACTTCTGCATGACAGAGATAGTAAAAGATAGGAATTGTTTACATGGCTGACCCAAAAAGCTTGTGAAAAGGGATTCAATCATTTAAACAGAACGAAAATATACTTGCGTAACTGGGGAAGTTAGTTGCACTGCTACTAGCTTTTTAAACTTAAATTATGTATTTTTTGCGGATGGGATTCTTTGTAAAGATGTCTAAATTTTAGGGAGCCTCTAGTTTTTCCAAATACATTTTTTATCTTTCATACGCATATGAAAATTTCGAATTAGGCTTAGATATGCTCATTTAAAACAATGCAACTTAATATTCGCATATGATTGGATTAGGATTAGGATTAGGATTAGGATTAGGATTTGGATTAGGATTAGGATTAGGATTATATATTGGATGAAGCATTGAAGTCTTATATACATGTGTATACTTTTCTATATCTAGTAAATAAAAATGATAAACAAACAAATCGTCTGGTGTTTCCTTTTGCATAGTTCAGCTTATTCACAAAAGTTATCAATGAAACCAAAGGTGCTTCTTTCGTCATCAATTTCATCGGGACCAAAAAAGGCAACATCAGCGCGAATCTCGTAGACTTTGCTATTTTCTTGCATCTACTTTTTAAATTAATTATGAATTAGGCTAAAATATAAATTTTTTAACCGTCCGCGCAACCCGAACTTCCACTAATAAATTTAAATGAAACCTGGCGTTTGCGGGGTTTCGCAACAGCAATCCTCATTAAGTAAATTCCTATTTAAGCTGGAAGAGCATAATTGCACTAGCGACACAAATTTGGATGTAAAATTGCTTTAAATTTTCTCGAAAACACTATCAGTACCTTGAAATCCATGTGATATACTTAGAGTTATGCCTAAAATAATATCTGGTAATCACCAGGTAAAAACTATTGCTAAATTACTTTTAAAAAAAGTAGATCTTTCGACTTGTTTGGGCACAAACTTTTGCGCAGTGATCCATTAATCAGAACCTGAAGATGAATAGACAGGTTCTAACAAACCAACCAAAACCACAACCTATCACAAAAAGCAATACAGATATTCAATACATAAAGAGAGTTAGTTACTAATAATGCAATAAAGGTTTTAATAAAATACAGTTTTTGTCACTAAAACGTGGCAGTAATTTTAAAAAAAAGTTTTGCAAAACAACGCTATTAACATTAGTCATCAGCATGTTGTAACAGCATATAAAATGATAATTTTGTACCAATTATTGTTTTATACGCATGAAATTAAATGGCGAATTCACCGAGGAAAAGTGGTCGTTAGCCTAAATTACATGTCTGAAATCTTTATATTTCTGAAAACAAAAGATTCCATCTACGCAAAAATTCAATTTTTGTATTTTTAAAAATTTTTACAACAGGTTATGCGTGAAATATTAAGTACGGCAACTATGAATAAATTCCTCGAAATTTAAATTTTTTCTCTACTTTAGCTTGTGAAATTCTAAGAAGGTTAATTTCTGCCAAAAAATCATAGTACATATAGTGCTCATCGTTCAAATCGAAGGAACATTCTTTGGCAGGTTTTAATGCAATCATTCTGTGAAAAAATTTTCGAAAACAAACAAATTAGCTATATGCATATAGACAGTGTTGGAAAGAAAAAAAATATTTTAACAACTAAAATGCGCGACTTATGTCTGTCTCATACTTGCTAGGAAGTGGCTGACATTCTAAGCCAATAGTTTCACCCTTTGGGAGCTGAAAAGATGACGTTTTCACAAATGAATTTTTTTAGCAGTTATGCGCAGATACTTCTATAGTTTTTGGTTTAGTCTACTGTAGTTAAAACCAACTAGTTTTTAAAGCAAATATCCTGAGTAATAAACTTTGCATTTTAGCTTTGCTCTATATGGTAACTGAAGGCCAAAATTCAGTCAAAACTTTGTTAACGCACAAATAAGGTGCAAAGTGAAATAATGATCGACATATCATCATACATACATATATAAATTCTGGATAATTTTAGATGAAAAAGAAAGACTTTTTTTCAATGTTTTAATATTAGCGCTGTTGATGCTTTTTTCGAAATGCGCTAAATTTTTTCATCTCGACCAATTCTATTCACATTATTGAGAAAACATCTGCTCTATTTCAATAAAATACAAACACGCACGAAAAAATTAAGCCTCCTTGTTATGCAGGCACAGTTTCACCTTAGTGAAATGAAAAGTCAGATACAAGCATTTCGAAAGTGAGTACTTTCATTGGGAAAAACTTTCGAGGTTTTTGCGGATTTTGAACTAAATCGTGAAAGTTTGTACTGCGAAATGCAATATCTGAGCGAAGCATGAAAGTTTATCCCAACGAAACTTTTAAAACCTTCCAACTGCGAAAGTTTAAATCCGCGAAAATAGATTATCTATTATCAACAATACAAAATAGGTCATGTTATGTTAGTTTGTTGTCTCAATAAAATATTCACACATCAAACGCACATTATGAAATAAAAAAATGATAAAAAGAATAAGAAATAGCAGAAAGTATGTATATAAAGCAATAAAATAGACTAGATACAATGTACATGACAAAAACATAACAGACACATATCTAAAATATAATGTTATCATATATTAGTTCTTATACTTCAAAGTGATATAATACCATAAAAACTTTGTATAAAACGTAAATGGTATTTAAAAATGAAAAAATAACACAAGTATTTAAAAAAGAATATACGATCTCGCAAAATGGTATAAAAAAGTACAATTTTATAGCCTTGGATAAGGGAGAGTTTTTTTACAGGTAAATTACTCAAAGTGATTAAACCAAGGTTAACCACTTATACGTTGATTTCTTATGGAACAAGTACCATATTATTAGTTCTGAGTTCGACAAAGAGAGTTTCTCTGACGGCATGGTCATGAGAACCACTTCTTAATGTACAAAAAATGAACAGTATGTTGTTGTTGAATCTGTGATCTGAATGTCAAAATAATTAATTAAACGTATATAGGTTTACATGGTGATCTGATATATGAAAATTGTTAAGTATGCCTCGAATATGCTAAAATGTATTGATCGCAGGACTTCTAGTGGTAAATAGTTTCTTACTTTTAATATCATACCGTTTGCTCGTCAAAGTTTGCTGGAAATTTCACTAGAATGTTGCTTAAATGACGAAAATTCATCTAGATATACTCCTAGATATTTAACAGTTTTAGAAAGGTTTTACTTTTTACTTTTTCAAGTTTTATCTCAATCTCTTTACTTGGTGTTTTATTTGGATGTCAATAAAAGAGAATCTCAGTCTTAAATTTATGTTTGAAAGCAAAGAAATCGGCCGATAATTCTCAACATTAAGTCTGGAACGTTTTTTGTATGAACAGATGTAATTTTTGCTTGTTTTATTAAGACTGGAAATGCGCTTTCTATAAAAGACAGATTTATAAGGTTATAATTTATTTATTTATTTATTTAGAAATGAAAATTTATACTGGATAATCATATATCAGTACATAAAGTATTGCTTTAAAAATATGTTCTGTTGTAAAGTATATAACAAAAAAGTTAAATCAAAGTTTGAAAAAAATAGATATAGAAATTGGATAGAAGAAAACAACTCATCAGAGACTACAATTTCGGACGAAATAAATTTTAATTCAGTGAAAAACTACAAAAATGTAGTGTTTGACCAAATTACACTGTATATTTCTCCCCCTTCCCCCTATCAACAATGTTGGAAACTATCACAGACACCCAGGACAACATTGTATAAGAGGCAAATGGGATTTTCTGTAAATTCCATTTATTTTGCCCGGGATTGTCTGTAGTTTGTCTATAATTAAATGTATTAATCAATTTTTAATTACTTTTGGTATTTAATATTATGACTAAGACAAAAGTCAGTCTATAAAACAGACCTGTGAAAAATACTCAAAATATTCAAAAGTAAGCTTGTTTTCACACACCAAGAAGGTTTTCAATGAAAAGAACAGAACAGAGGGCACTTAAACAAAAGCCGCAAACGAAAGTTGGACGACCAAGACATACGCAAAGTTGTAAACATTTTGAGGAGTTTGCAAAAAAATGATGAGAGTTTTTGCTCCAGCGATATTCAAGCTGCATGTGGAATTGCACAAAACGTTGTGTCAAATTGCACAATACGACGACGCTTAAATAAAAAAGGATACAGCTAAAGTCATTGTAGTCGCAAAGGTCAGTTGACTCAAGGATACTGAACCATTTAACAATTTATAAAATAGAAGATTCATGTAAACTTTTTACACTCTTCTTTAAAGCTCTTGGATTAACTAAATTAGTTTTTTCATGATTTTAAAAAGATATAAAATATAACAATAACGTAAACAAGTCTTTGACTTTTGGGACCTTTTGGAGCAAAAGATTGTTTTTATTTACTAATTTGATATTTAACTTAACACTTACCTTTGAAAAAATAATTTAGAATTAAAAAAAATATTAAACAACGGTTTGCGCCGCAAACCATTATTTATTATTTTTTTAAATTTTAAATGTTTATTTTAAGTTAAAAATACCTAACATATTATTATATAATTTTTAACAAAGCTTGTTTGGAAAGCATGATTGGCAAGTCTTGATATTTTTTGGTTTTTCGATCGGTGTAAAGGATCTAAAGTATGTCCATTTTTTAGACATCATTCCTGTCTCAGCTTCATTTAATACGCCAACGTCATATTTCCTGATCAATGTACTGAATTTGGCAAAGAGTTTTCTTTTCCCACATCAAATCTTCAGCATAATGAGTCTTCGGTACAGAACAATGTATTGGTAGACCTTCAAAAATAGGTTTAACAAGTTTGACTAAAATATAAATTTATTAGTCCACTTAAAATCGTTCAGAAACACAACCTCAGCCTTTTCAGCTTCTACGATAGCAAACGTTCCCGAAGCGGAAGAAATAAAAATGATCTCTGATCAACTCTGGAGACATTTTAGCATTTACATTTCCATCATACCGATGGCATTTTGTGAAACCTCTACTTTCTTGTGCTCCCACTTTAGACCAACCTGTCTTGTATGTAATCAAATAAATAGTCCGATCAGTGCATTGCTTGTTCAGGTGTGCTTACATTCTGACTCATTATTGTGCTGTGAATTAATAGAATACACTTTTGGTCTGTTAAAGACAATCTCTTGCTCAATAAAAGGTCCCAAAACTCAAAGTCTTGTTTACATTAATGTTATATCCCGAAACTTATATGAAATAAACACTTTTCTCTGGTATTTTTGAAATTAAAATAATTTTTGTTCTTTTTGTGTTCGTTTTGGATGAAATAAATTAAAATTCAGTGAAAAACTATATAAATATGATGTTTAATCGGATTACACTGTACATTTCCCCCCTTCCCTCCAATAAACAATGTTGCAGAATACCACAGACACCCAGAACAACATTGTATAAGGGGGAACGGGGATTTTCTGTAAATTTTATATTGATTCCATTTATTTAGTCCGGGATAGAAGGTGAAATATTACTAGGAATATAATTTGACCCTCTTGCTTTATTTTTCCTAAAAAATTATATCAAATCTTTGACTTCTTCAGGGGTTTTAGGGCACGCATAAAAACTACTGTTGGGAGGATTTTGTAAATAACTAGAGAAATAGACATGATTAAAGTAGATACTGTTTTGAATTTTACTGGTTATTTTAGCAAAAAAATTATTAAAGCAATTCGCAACGTCTGTAGGATCAGAGCAGCTATCATTTGCAGACATAGTGCAGGTAGAAACAAGATGTGAGTTTTTGTTGAGGTTTATTAACTCTCTAATGCCCTGCCAGATTTTACGAGTGTGTTTCTAATGTTGCTTTCAAAATACTTTTTCAGGTGAAATGTTTTACTACAGAGAAAAGATTTGGTTTCTGCAAAACCTACACCTGTTTTCAAGACTGTTTTCCTTGATGCCACTTTCGCCCTTTTTAAATTGACGAAAGATAATATTTTTATTGAACGCAGAATTTCTTTGGTTATCCAAGGCTTTTTTTGGAATTTGAGGTCTTTTTAAGAAGCTTTTTTAGAGGGGCCTGTGTATCAAGATTACTATTTGGTCCATGCCCAACCTAACGAGGTCCAGAGCTGTATCCCAATTAATATTTTGTATATCATCAAGGATACTCTCTCTGCTAAAGAATCTCATAATGCGTATATAGATATAGTGATTTTTGTGTATAGTGTAAGACTCCCTCGAAGCAATGAATATTGTGGGAGATGATCCGATAGAGAGCATGTTACATTACCAGATATGATGATATGATTGGTGTATCAGTATGGTTAGTAAAAATATGTCCATAATATTTGGATCTAGGCCTAATTCGAGTTGGTAGAAGCATTTTTGACATGAAGTTGGCATATTCAAGAAGATTTAGAAAAGTGCTAGATTAAGGGTGGTTGTCTAATTCAAGTAAGTAAACGTTATAGTTCCCATTAAAAAATATTTTTGTTATATTCAGGAGTTAGTTTGCCAATGATGTTTGATAGAAATCTTCTTTAAACTCTTCTAAGTTCATACAGGGATACCTAAAAAGCAAAACTTTGAACAGCTTCCATAACCCCTATGAGTAAAATAGTCGAAAGGAGTGTTGATATAGAACAAGCAGGTAATTCGTTATTTTTTTGTTTTCGCCTAAAATATTTTAGAAAAATTATAAAATATTTTTTTATAATTCAGTACAATCAAATAACACCACTTTAAGGACATCCACGTAGAACGTATGCACAAAGTGAGAGGTGGTTCATCGAACAAGGGAGGAGGTGGAGATTTATAAAGAGCGTTATGATGTCAGAATATATGCTTCTGAATATGGGCCAACAGCAATAGTCGGAAAATTCCAGAAAAAATTTCCGCCAATCAAAGAAAGTATTGTACGTGACTTCAGATATAGAGTCCAAAACGATCTTAAAATAGCGAGAGAGCCGTTAATGAGAATGTAAATTGTTTGTTTTCACTGTTTTGGCTTTTGTTTGTAAAATTTTTGCAAGACAGCTCTGTGATGTGTTTGTTTTATTTTTGTTCATTTCAGGAAGCTCACACACAATATTCTAGAAAGCTCATAGTTTTTATCACAGGTATAACACACACCCAGTAAGGGATCTATTAGTAGGAATTTCAACCCTGAGGCATTTATCTAGTGTATTTATTATTTTAGCGGCTTTCCCAGTTGCTTATGCTGCAAAGATTGCAGGTCATTTCATGGGCAGTTCCCATTTTGGTACGTGCCTAAGAAGATACGTCCGAACATACTCTTAATAGGATACCGTATTACTAATAATTTATGATGCAATATCCAAGTAACTCAGGAGGTTTTTTTTTGCTTATCCTATTTGGATTGTGAAAGCGTAGCTACTATGCCTAGTTAAAGGTTGAACCATGTATCATTAATAATAACAAATTGTATTAGTTTCTTCATGGTGACAATCTCATAAAATTCGTAGGAAATGATATAGAGCTAGCCGAACTTAATTTGATGTTTTAAGGCTGTAAAATTCATTTATAAAGTAAGTTTTGGAGCGATACGAATTCAAAATGTAAAATGATAAAAGATATTATTTATTGTTGTTTGCTAAATAATGTAATAAGAACAAAGTTTTTGTAAACTGCATATGATGTGATATCATTACAAGAATATTAATGTCACCCTTTAAAAAAATAAAAAATAAAATTTTACACAATCTTTTAAAAACATTTATTGAATTAAATAAAGCCGTTTCCTTCTTGAATATTCCTCATTTGAATCTTTTTGAAAAACTTCTTCTTGGTAGTTACATCGGTCGATCATTCTTTTACACTTACGCCGTGATCGCAGTTTGTACAACTAAACGGAATTAAATATTTCAACGAATTGACTGGAAATCAGATGCGCAACATTGTGGAGGCATTTTGCTTGGAAAATCTTCTATCGAAAATTAAAAATCAATCCCAAATTCCATATTTTGGAAAATTTTAGATGCTTTTAAAGGTTAAGAAATTTTATAAGTATAAATTTTTTTTTCAGAAACGAATTATTATTACTAAGCTTTTTTTTTTTTTTTTTCTTTTTTGAAATGTTAATCAAAAAAAACAACAGCAACTTACTGAACATTTGTAATAACTTCTAACTTCACTACTCAATCGATAATGCCAATTATTTTACAAATTAATCCATATTTAAAAATATTCTTACTCAAGTTTTCAAAGAGTGGTTAGGGTCCGTTTAATTGATTTACCTCTTCCGTGCTTCTTTTGTATGAGATTTTGCCATCATCATTTTTTATTGTTAGAAATATACCTTCCGTCAAACTAAAAACCATGAATAGGAGTAGCAGATAAAATATATGCATCCCAAACCTAAGAATAAAAATATTAAATTTACTTAGGTTTTCTTAAATATTTCACAAATACTTCCTCTCGCTGTATAAAATTTTAGCAGTTTGACAATAGAATTCCCTAATGGGATCTCGTAACGCCCTCTTCTCAGGACACCAGCTTATGTAAGAACCAATATTCAATGTTAAGATCAAATAGATACCTGGTTCATACATCAGTTACGCACCTGAATCTGCTAAGCATAGAGATTTAAAATATTTTAATATTCAAATCATTTCAAAATATTGATTCAATTGATGAATTTCTCATTTTCATGCGATTGGAAGAGTGATTGATAATTCAAAGCATTGCGGTACACACCTACCACGTTTTCTCTCAATATATGGGTTTTCAGAGGATGGGGACAAACTTATGTTAATGTAATCCCTATAATAAACGGGTCAATATATCGGAAAAAGTAAGTTATTAAAAATTAAGTTATTACGTTGTTATTACGTTTTAGAAATGTGCGTTCTCTTCTCTAAACGTATGTTGCAAGCGTCTGGACGATAATTTCACTGACGTGTTCTGGATTTTTCTGTGTTATTCTCTCTTTTACTTTGAACGATGCTAATTGCTGAGTAATTCATATTCTAGTTTCAAACGAAACTGAATTTATATAGACGAATAAATTTCACCTGCGGCAAATAATTTGCTGTTTCTTTTGATCTGCGAAGAATGAATAATATAAATCCCATTAACTTTATGTCTAATCATATAAATGGGTCAAAGGAATTCGATCTAATGTTTTCAAATTTCATTTTGCATTAATATTGTTATTGTTTGTTGTTGATTTACTAAAACAACAAAGATTAGCTTGCTTGTTACCACTCTTTGTTTAGAATATCTCCTACTTTTTTTTTCTTCAACTACAGTTGGAGTCTTTCTCTTCTGTGAAATAAATAACTACTGTCTTTTTATCTTTCAAATTTCATTATTTCTCTTTCAGCTTCAAAAGTTAATCAACTATTTTTACGTATTCAAAGGAGAAATTTTGTAGTAAACATTTTTTGCTACGTTTAATTTTACGTTAAAAGTAATATTTGGTGAAAAATTTAGTAAAAAATGAAAAATTAATTTTTCAATTTAGTACTAAATGTTAATAACTTTAATTGCGAATTTTAAGAAAAAAAATCTGTAGAGGGTTATAAATTGCTAGATCTAGGTTCTAGAGAACGTATTAAGTAAAGGTGTTAATCATTAGGACAGCGTCCAAGGAAATAATCATAGAACAGTGACAATGAAGCTACATTCTGCGATGGGAAAATGATTGAAGATTCGGGCAAAGATCAGGATCAACAAGGTTGAGGATACGTTTCTGATTTTGGTCAAAATATGTAAATATACAGCAGAGGCTCCAGCCCAAAGTTGGCAGCAATATTTAATACATTGTCGAATGGTAGCCTTATAAATATAAAGATATAAAATATACACTCGGGTGGAAGAAAATGACGCACCCGGAATGGAAAACCGCCCTTCATAGCAACAGATTTTGCAATGGATTCATTGTAAGAATTCTATGAAAATTTGCTTGAGAATTACGCCTAATAAACGAATCTGCATAGATGCAGTAACTTAATTGTTGCCATCACTACCATTCATATCATCGCTCCCATTCCAACAGCAGAGGTGGAAGGGAAGGTGACCTAAAGTGGTTTATGGAATGAAGATTAATCTGTGAAGTAATTGAATGACACCAACCATTTCTCATCCCATCCAACAGCAGTGCGAAGGTCATCTTCCAAATCAGCTGCCATATCAACCTTATCAAAATCATTGTTTGTCTTCCCTAAGGATAAGTACAAGATAGAATCATCTGCAAATATAGCGAGCTTGCAAAGAGCTATCAGGCATATTTTTATTGAAAATAAGAAAAAGAGCAATTCACAGAAGAAAACCTTGAGGGACACCAGAATTTACAGATTAACAGTTCGAAGATTAGCCATCGAGTACAACCTTGGTTTCTCTGCCTCACAATAATGTATTAATGATATTTAAAAATTTACCAGAGATATCTTATGAAAAGGTCAAGCATGCCACATCTTTTCGAATGCCTTACGCCGAATGCAGGTACAATCACCCTAGATTTACCGCAAGTATCAAGAGATTGATGTCTATCAACGTTCACAAATGACAGCCAAAGCATTAAATAGAACAAAATGATTAACCTTCTTATAAATTTTATTCTACACAAGGTATTTGATATAGGTTATTCAGTGAGTTTATTAAGAGCTTTTACAGTACATAATGGCAAAGTAAAAAATCTTCTCATAAAAAAAAGATTGAAACAAACCAAAACACTAGGTCCCAGCATTCTGCCAACTTTACTGCTGAAATCTGTGGCTGATATTGCTTTTAAGTTTCTCATCATATTTCTTAATAATTTTCCAAAAATTTTCTCTTAAAAATTTGTTTGCTTTTTACAAATGATTTTAAAACAGCCAATTTTAATCCAACCTTAGAGACTGGTATTGGTGCTATCCAAATAAAATATTTCTTAAGATTTGCTTCTGTGATCTTTATCGATTAAAAAAAATTGTTCTATGTTGTGTATTTTGATTTTATACTGTCTTTATATCCTTGTTTAACGTTGATTTAATTATTAATGGTGTAAAATACATATAGATAAAATCCTGCAAACTTATTCCAGCAATGGGGAGATACACCACAATGTCCTCTATAGACTAAATATTATTATAGCATAAGAATAACTTCATTAAACTGATTCATTACTTGTCATATGTAAAGATGTTCACTTAAATTGACCCAGTTGATACCAATATTATTATTTAAATTTTAAAACCTGCTATTTTTTAAATTTATATAAACGACATGCATATGTCTGCTCTAAAATCCGAAGCTTTCCATTTTGCAGATAGTAGCTCAGCCCATGATATTTTGCATCTAAATCAAAGGCTACGTGCAAAAAAGTTCTCGTTAAACGCTGAACTAATGTTATCTAAAGCGAGAGAAATTTACCAAATGTAATAAAAGATATAATAAAAGATTTGAACTCCCAAAATGTCGAAAGCATTTCGGAATAATGGTAGACAAGAAATTTCTCTTTTGAGCAAAATATAGCTAAATTCTCTAACAATCGTGCTAACAACAAAATATCTAAAGTAAAATAATGCATAAATCTAGAAATTTTTCTCAAAATTTATTATGCAGTTTTCAATTTTGGACACCCTTGTCATGAATATGGGGTCAAATTTGCAAAGCAACCCTTTCACGGCTATATTCACTTTTTGCTATAAAGAAAAATATCAATACACAAAAACGACATTATATAATGCAATACCTAAAGAATAGCTATATACTGTATTTTTTTCAACCTAGCATGTATTATTTTGATTATAGTGTTAGTAATAAACTGTAACCTTTCGGAGAAAAGAAAACTAATAAAACAGTATTGCGACAGATTATTAAATTGGGTGAGGAAATAAATTAATTAATTAGACTTATGTATATAGTTTAGATAGACCATTGTTTTGATAATGAATAATACTAAGCTCAATAATAAATAAATTGATTAATTAACAAAATAATAAATAAACAAAAAAGATTTAAAGTCTCTTTTCTTAATCTGTGTGATAATCCTTTCCCTCTGAAACACGCACATGTGCGTTTGCCCTAGTTACGAATAATGTTCTAGAGTTAGAAACTGCACTAAACTCTAGTCATGAGTTTTTGAGCTGATACAACTTTTTCACTCTCCCTAACAGCCCTGCTAGCCTTGAGAGAATGGTTGCGAGAGTAAATGATAACTTAGCTAATAGCAATTTACTTTTAAAAAGAGGAAAAAATTCGAAACCCAACTGAAATTAAAACAAGTTTCGTTTGATAGAAAACATATTATGTGTATATTATATATAGTCTACTGAAACTTCCTCTCTCAGGTTGGCTGTTTTTTTGAAAACTTGCCTGTCAATTATTGACACCTTCTCCTCCAAAAAGCAATATAATCAATGTCTAAAAATTTTATTTTGTCGGATATTAAAGCAGTCTTCATAATTGAAGTTTGATTTATTGCGGCTAGGAAGAGTTAAAAAAAGAAAAGAAAAACACAGTATTCTTAACTGACTTCAAATCTCATGAAGGGTTTTTTTGGCTCTCATAACTCTGGTAATGTAACATACCACACAAACTAAGTTCTGAAGGCTCGAATGACTAACTGGTGATACCTTTGCTTCTATCTCCAGAACTGCGTCTGCTTTTCGGCCCCGTCAAAAAAATCAATGGTTAGATGAAAAAGGTTTGGCTTGAATGTCAATTCTGAGAATATCAAGAAAGAAGCTTATCATGGTGGAGTTTCTGGTGAGAAGGAGAGTCGATAGTTTCACAGTTAAGGCTCATGCAACTGTTTCTTGACTGGAGGACTTGATTGTTAGAGTGAACTAAAACTAAAAGTGTTCACTGTGATTTTAATGAGGCATGGAAGTCTCACAAGATAAATGAAAGAACGAGCTAGGAGGACATGAAACAAATCAGAAAAAAGATAAAATACTTGCCTCATTTTTAGAAAGCTTTAAAAGACCGGTATTCATTTTACTTCTGTAAGAAAGATGACAAGGAATTAGGTATTAGGAGTTTTAATGCTGAAAAAAGAATTCCCAAAATTATCAACATTATCAACGTTTTTTTCGGGAGATAAGAGGGGACTGTCCCCCAAAAACGTTGCCAAAAAATAACTCATGACATGATTTTTTGCTTTCTTTAATGAATCAGGATCTTAAAGTTCATTGGTCTCATTAACGGGTTCTTAATTGGATGGTATTTACTGTTTAATATTCTCAAGACTTCTAAGGTGTTTGAATGAAATGATTATTTTTGTTTCCCATTATCTTATATGCAATCTCAAAATGCATACAGAATTTCGGGCAGTTTATATACTGGGGTTTTAAAATTTTTTTAAAAATTTAAATTTTAAAGTTGGTGAGGGATTTATATACAAACAGGGCCGGTATAACAAGGATGGAATTAGTGTGCTTTGCATGACCCTATCAGGTAAGAGCTTCCCATATTTTAGAGATGTGCACAAGCGCATAATTTTTTTTTCAACTGCAAAACCCTTAAAAACTTGGCTTAAAGCAACTATGACGAGCAAACGCTTTAACTCTCTAAAATTGCTTAAAATACACAGGGAGTTAAAAGAAAAATTAGACTTGGTGGTCGTTGGCAATGAGTTTATAACTCTAAATTCAGAACACTACAATTACTTTGGGAACTTCAATGTTTCTCATTTTAAAGTATAAAGTACATTCTCTCATGCCATTGATTTGTTCACATTTTGTTTTGTTTTCGCAGTGGACACTCTTAATCTTTTTGGAGCTTCAAAGCAGCTTCTACATGGTGACTTTCACTTGGCCAAATGAACTAGTAACGTTTGTTTTTGCCATTGGAAAAAGATACGAATTAATTGTGTAAAATTGAACTAAAAAATCACCGTATAAAGGCTCCTTATATGCTTACAAGGATTAAAAACAAGATTCTAAAAACTTTTGTTAATCCGACTGAAACGATGAAGCATATTTATCAAACTTTGAATTTGGTTTTTGTCCCACAGACAGCCGTACGTATTTTTTAATTGAAGTCATGATATTTCTGCACAGATTAATCGAATTTCTCGATTTCAAAATTTTGGCATTTAGACCAACGTTTTTTTAATATAGTTTATCATGTTTACTTCTGATGGTCAATTATCTGGTTATATACTTTCGATGAGAAATGCATTGAAATTCTTTTTCTTGTTGGAAATTAGGACCAAAGGTGTCAAGAACGCTCTGATTTTAATGAGTTGAGTTCGAAATTTGAGGCAACCTTAGTTTGTTATCAAAAGAGCTTGTTCTGGTTTCCCATGTCAATGAAGTATTGTCTATCTTAGACTGTTATTAGAGTATTATCTCGATCTACGAATTGTAACTCATGGGATCTGATTCTTCTATCCAATAAGAAATATTGATCCCGTACCGCTCTTGCGTTGTTTCTCTAGCGAAAGTATCCTATTACCTATTATTAGAGGTTAGAAATATATTTTACGGAGGTTCTAGGAACTAAATTAAGACCGCGCCTCGCGGAGTTACTAACCTAAGCTCATAAACCGTCCCGGCTCAAAGAAAAATACTTGCTAAACATTTTCTACTGTCTGATTATTCTAATGTGGAATTGGCCTTAATCATCAAAAACTAAAAAAAAAAAAAAAAAAATGTGTTGGGAAAGACTTTAAAGATAGCAAAAAGGCCGAACTTCAAAGATGGTTTCCTGCCATTGTTGCAAAGTGTCATATTGAGTTAACAGATAAAATGATTCATAGCGTGTTTCTCTTAAATAATGATGGGTAAGATTTATCTTATATCTAAGATATACAAGAAAGTTTCTTCTGTATTTTTGGCTGTTCCAGGTTTAGTCTGTATAACACCTTGATGGAGCGTGAGACTAACTTGGGCAAACCATCAGAATCGTATCTCATAACCAAAATCACGTTCATAATCACGTCCAAAGTGTACATTTTGCAACCTGTGAAACAGGACTCAGTTCTGCAGGTTTTCCTTAACTTGAGTTGAACGCTTATTATACTTATTATATACATTTAAAAACGGCTTAATTTTGAAGTATCTTTTATTAAAAAACTCAATTGCTAATAAGATTCAAGCAAATAATGATAATTCTCAGGTGTTGTTATTGAGCCTTGAAATATCATGTTAGAATTCTTTCAGTTTTTCTTAGCTATTTTATTAGCAGTTTATTTAGCTAGCTATTTAAAGATGTTTTGTGAATAAATTCCAATCATATTGAATAATATAACAGTCAAAAATATTTGTAGATGATATAAGATAAGATAAGTATATTTTACAAAATTAACCAAAAAAAAATTACAATGTAGATTTTCATAATAATTGTAACAAATTATAAAAAAAAAATTATGATAGTTGTTTAACTTAGGCCTAACATTAGGCTAATTTGGAGGGAGTTATTCATATAGCAAGAGCTTACCAAAAGTAGTGACTCCAGATATTATTAGTAAATAATTAGTATTACTATTAGTATTACTATTAGTTAAAAACAAGCCTTAGTTTTAGCTATTTTATTATATTAATCATATATAAGTTTATGAATAATTCTTTTAAATTGATTTCTGTTTAAATCAAAAATATTTCTGTAATTAAGAGAGTTTGTATAATTGAACTTAAGAATTAAGTAATTAAATAATTTCAGTGATAAATTTCTTCCATTCAGTGTGGAACCGTTATTTTTTTGTGTTTTTACCATATTCAGAGATGTATCCAGGAGTTATTTTGCCATACTGGTTTATAGAAGATTGGTACATAGAGCATCACATATTTATTTGGTCTAAATAGTTACTCTAGAATAGGTAAATCTCCACTTCGTCCATCCTGAATAATATATATGCTTCCGAAATTTTGACTGACCGCTGCGTTTATAATTTTTATTTGTAACAATTTCTGTTCTTGAAAAAATATATATACTATTTTTATTAAAAAAAAAACAAAAAAAAACAGATAAATCTGAAAACACCATATTTTAATTTTTAATATCGTTAACTTTCAAACATCACGTAAAGTTCTTCATTTTTTTACAAAGTATTTGTAATAATAAAGTTTTTCCTTTGCTCAACTCATTTGTAGCTTAAAGGTAATCTTCCTGTTCTTGGAAGAGTTGTGTAATAGTTTTATGGTTCGATAATTTTATTGTTTGAAAATTCTTTTTTTCAAATAATCCTTTTCAGAAATTATTTTATATATAAATTGATACACACGATACTCTTCTTCCTATTATTAACAGATTTTTTTTGCTTCATTCAAAATAATTCACAAAAATTTGATGTTTAAAATATATCTTATGGTGAGACCAATTTGATTCAGTGTTTTATGGATCCAACCAACCCTCTTTTGAACATAGTTGATAAGAAAAAACAGATAAAATTTTTGTTTTCAAATTATATAAAAAAGTGTGCTCTTATTTAAATACTTGTTTTTACATTAAGATCTATAAATAAGAAAAAACTCCAAACCATAAACATATGAATAAAAAAAAATAAACCTTGCGTATATTTTGTGGGAGAAATAAGGGCAAGAAAACTAAAAAAAAGCCATGCAAAAACAAAACTTTATTTTTAAAAATAACGTTATTATCGCAAAATGAATAAACGATTTATTTTGTCTAATGATTTACTTTGTTTCTTAGCAACTACAAAGTTTTTTGACCTAATCGTTAGTTATTCATGAACTACCAGTCCTATTAAAGCCTCAAAAGTTGCAATATAACTTTGTTATTTTGATGTATAATTTACGAGCGTGTCACTTAAACTGTAGTACTTAAAATGTTAATTAAGATAGTAACTGTGGGATTGTTAAAAATAAAAGCGACTTAATTAAAAAAAGTTTTAAACAAAAATTTGTTATAATAATCTTATTTAGATAGATATGTTTGATAGATTGACTTAAACTTCCACACCATAGTGTTTTTATTCATTTGATTATAAGGTTTTTATGTATTTTTAAAATTTTATATTTCGAATTGATCTTTTATGTATGTTTTTAAACTTACTTGAAAGTGTAATATATTTGTACACATTTGTTTTTTTTTTAAATTTTAATATCATTGAATAATTCGCTCTCGTCCTCAGGTTTACTAGTTGAAGGATATATTTTTTTTCCATTTAACTTAATCTTCAAAGATTCAGAATCTACTAGTTTACTAGGTTTACGAAAAATTATCAATCCGATTTTGCTTATATTCAGAGAAATATAGCACTTAATTTTTTAACATATGCACTACTGCTCTCCACAGTCGTTTCAAACCTGAACAAAGTGGAAGTAAAATATTTTTTCAACTGAAATTTTTTGAAAAGTAGATTGAAAATATTCTAATATACCTAGATCTATAATTAATATCTTTTTAATCTGTAAAAAGCATGTTAAAGATGAAGAAATTATCTTTAAAAGTAATATAAATATTGCTTAAAAACATAATTCGTCCTCAAAATTGACTTTTTCGTCATTTTTCAACATTTTTCAAAATTAACGTACTTTGCTAATATTTGTGTAAAGCATAATATTTTTTTGTTTCGATGCTACCATTTAAAGTGTGTTCCAGCCCACGTGCGACCCATTCAGCATCAGTCCGGTTGTTTGAATTAATTTGAAATTTATTTTTTAATCATTAATTTAGGGTAAATGCATTCAATAAAAAAAGTGGTGAACCCCTCATTGTAAAGTGCTATTTTTCAAGATTATTCATGTAAATTATCAAAAAAAAATATGCAAGGATACGCTTTTGCATTAACTAGCCCCTATTATCATCACCATCAATTTTTCAGTGTTATTAATTGTCGTTGTGATTACTTGCGTATCTGGATAATCGCTTCTGTTTTTTTTTGCATATTCAGTTGAAGCTAACATGTAAATACTTTATTTACACCTGAAACGAATGTGTCTTTAAACTTCACTACCTTTTTTGAGGATGAAGGTTTAAATAAACTGGCTGTTTGTAAGGCATTTCTGGTGGAAATGAAAAATTCATTTTTGTTTGTCGACATGACCTTCAACTAAATCAGAGGTTTGATATTTCCAGATAGTAACGTGATCTCTTAGCAGCATCTGTGATTGGCTCATTCAACAGAAACATGAGGTTGGATATTATATTTGTTAATAAAACCAAAAACATGATAAAATGGGGTTTAGTAATTTTAATATTGCATCATTGTTCCTTGACCATTTTTTTTTTAATTTACATGAATAATTTTGAAATATAGCATTTTCCAATGAGGGGTTGGCCACTTATTTTATTGAACACATGATACCCCTAATTAAAATTTAAAAATAAATTTTGAATTAATTCAAACACCTGGATTGATGTTGAATGGACCATACATGAGTAGGAACACTTTTTAAATTGTGGAATCAAAACAAAAAAAAAATTTGTCAGGATGAAAATACTTATATATTAAAAAGATAATTTCTTTAACATATTTTTACAGAATAAAAAAATATTAAATATAGATCTAGGTATATTAGAATATGTAAAACCCACTTTTCTGAAAAATTTCTATTGAAAGCAAAGTTCACTTCCGCTGTGTAGAGGTTCGAAACGGCAGTGAAATTCCTTGTTCATATTCGAAATTTCCCCTAAAAAAATTGCCTAGAGCAGGAGTTTTAGGGTATCTCATAGCAATTCCTTCACACTGATCATAATACTTCCTGTTGAATAAAATTTGATTTTTGGAAGTAGTAAAAAGAAATCAAGATCGTTTTTCGAAATATGATATGAGGATTGTATGAAAACATCAAATCAACTACTACAAGCCGAAGCTTTGATCAGAGGTATGTTAGTGTAAATACTTTCAGCATCAAAAGAAATAATAGATTTCTCAAAAGTTATAACCTTTTTAAGTTCTTGAGCGAACGTAGAATAATTTGCTGAAAATCTGTGTTAGTACTACAAGGTTTTAAAGATGGCAAAGAAATTTAAAAATTTTATAATTGAAAGAACTAATCGTAGAGAAAATAGGTTGAAACTTAGAATTTTTGTGTCTAAAGGTTTGTGTGTTTTAGGTAAGCCATACATAGGGCTTTGATGGAACTAACCTGACAGGGCAGATGTATTTTGCTTTAAATCAGAAATTTCTGTATTAAGCTTTTCCAAAAAGCATAAAGTAACGTCAGTTTTCTACTCAATAAATTTTGTCTGATCATTAGCAATTTTTTATAAACAATTTAAATATGTCTGTCCTTTACACACTGTAATAACTCCACCGTTGTCTGGCTTCATGGTAATGATGATTAAAGCTTTGGAATGTTTGCAAAGATTTTTTGTAGTTGAAATAATAGGAATGAGAAATATTGGATAAATCAGACATTATTCCTGCTGCGTCATTGTCATTTTTGGGGTCTCATAGCATGGTTCTTGAGATTTGTTGGAAGGAAGAAGATGTAGATGGGAACTGCAGGAAGGATCACAGATGACTTGGAAACAGGTTGTTAAAAATGACCTTAAGCAGAAAGAGATTTGAAATGCATTAACGCAGGATAAATTGGTATGAAAAAGCACCATAAATATCCTGGTCTAATCCATGCTAGCATGGAAAATAGGCGTAAAACTTTATAAGAAGAAAGAAGACTGAATTGAGATATAACTGCTAATACAGGTGCACGCATAAGTCCTGAATACATACACTGAATTTTTTTTATGTACGTATATCTCTTAGTCCTCGGATTGTAAGTTTGTCTACTAGGTGTATGTAAACCTAATTTTAAATTATTATTCCCTCTGATGTGTGTAGGTTTGGTGTAAGTTTTTTTCAGAAGGAAGTTCACACTTAATTTGGTTAAACTTTTAAGATCATCTATTTTCTAGCATTGCGATTTGAACTCTGGTTTTTAAGTAAAGAACACATGTACTTGGCCAAGCTTGGGTCCTCCCTTTGTTGTTTGTACCCATGATACATTTTGTTTAATATGCACACACCATGTTATGTCATGTTATCGTAAGCTTGATGATCTTTTCCTGATGCACGGTTGAATGATAAAAACGCTCTGCTTTGTTTCAGGCTACCACATGTACTCCTACTTTGACTTAACCTGATCTTGTAAGGCACACAGTTGAAGATAATGTAAGTCCCTCCGTAAGTCCCTCCTCTATGAGTTTGCCTACAAAAAATAACAATCTCTGAACTAAGGTATAACTGCTAATATAAGTGCATATTATTATAATATTTAGTGTATATGTATGCATATACACTAAATTGAAGCTAATATTTTTGTATGTATATCGCTATCCCATGTATCGGGTGAGGGGAGCTCATACTTCTAATTTCAAAAACAGTTAAAAATTCTTAACCTTTAGACAATGTTCCATTTTTATAGTTCAACGTAACCAACATATAATTTTTACTTTTTTTTAAAACTTTTTTAAAAGAGCTGAATATTAAGGGGACTGATGTTCACAAATTTATCAGACGAGATCTTCTGAAATATTTTTTAAATGACTGAAATTGCTCAGTTTTACTGTAAGATTATTGAAAATACTTTTTGGTTCAGACTATACTTACTTTTTTGGGTTTCCAATACTATTTCGCAAGATAACTTAGAATAAATGAAATATTCAACTATGAAATTTTGTAATAATCTTACCCCTGATGCAAAAAATTAGTTTGTTCTTATGAAATTACCTAAAAACCTTTTTTTAGTAGAAAAAAAAAAAATGTATATATATATATATATATATATATA
>JAUZNK010015189.1:0-22371 GCA_035046665.1 Euphysa ruthae | reverse complement strand
TAATATCATATTTCATGCTGATATGATTATCCAAGTAATTAATGGTGCAAGAGATTTTCAAGTTTTAGCAAGTAATATAATGTTATATAATGTTAAAATATATATAAATAATTTTATAAATATAAATATTTTTAACAAAACCCAACAAATAAATTTCAAGAAATTAACAAAACTGAAACAATCTATTGAAAAATTGGATCACTCCTAAGAAATTGATTTTATAAATAATTACATATCTTTCAAACCACAGAACCATAACAAATATTAGTACGATAAAAAAATTTAATAGATTACTTAAAAAACGCTGTAACCTGCATAAAATATTTAATGAAATAAACTTATAACACCATCATACAATAAAACACCATTCAACTTAATAAAAAAAAAAACAATCTTAAATTTATATTTTTATGGTGAACAGTCAACAAATTATTTCAAGAGTATAAAAAATAGTCAAAAACTTCTGTTAATTAAATTAATTTTAGGAATTTCAGAGTCCAACCCAGTATCTGCCAGAGAAAAAATAAAATTAAAATATGGAAAAATGATTTTTTTTTTTTTTAATTCCTATTTTATGTTTTAAATATAGAATATTTTATATATATATATAAATCAAGGGCAGGTTAAATTACCGTAAATAACGTATACATATACAATGGTAAAATTAAATTATCGATTTGCCTGGTTAAAGCTTCTAATATAGATACTAAAACACACAGAAAAAATACACATGATAAGTTGTACAAAGAAAATTTGACTCCGCAAAATAGCATCAAAATGACAGTAAAAGTAATTTGTGAAAGGCAGCATGCGAAAGTGCCCTCAATTGTTTTATTACTTCCTAATATTTGGTGCTTTCCAAAAATTTTCCCAAATACAGAAGCACATGTGTCACCAATACCTAAAGAGATAACACCACTGAACACTCTGAGTGAAGATAAACTCTTTGATTCCAGCACAAATTGTGGTGTCAACCAAATAGGCGCAGACAAACCAAGAAGTAAGTAAACATGGCTTAAAATCAACATTCCGCTGTCTTGTTCATCTCTAAAAGGCTGCAAGAAACTGTTCAAAAGTTCACTAATTTTCCCGTAACTTGATATACGGATAATTTCTAGGGTAACAAAAATCAGAAACACGATTGATGAAACTAGCGACAAAAATTTAGCTTCTTTATAACAGACGAGGTATATACAAACAGCAATGATATGAAAAATTTTTCTGATAACTGTCTTTGGAATGCCATATTCATTCTTGCTATACAAGAAAACAACGCAAAATGATAATAACACAAGTACAAGCCAGTATATAATAACTCCCACCTTTGCTGAAAACACACCAAATAGGAAATTAACAAGAATGACGAATAATTGCCACAAAAATATGTGAAAATTATATAATAACCAGCTAACAAAAATAGAAAAATAAATAAGTATCACTGTAATTAATCTATAAGTGCCTAAAAACAACCATAATTTATCAATTAAGATTATAGTAATTGCTACAGGCACAACAGATACCAAGAAAAGCTGTACCATTATACCAATATCAAGAGAGTCTATAGAATAGGTGCTAAAGCTCAAAAATAAATCAACAGTCACTAAACAATAGCCTTGAGTCAATATAGAAGCTTCAGTAAGAGTAAAACAATCACCGTACATCCAGATAAATACCATAAACAGAAGAAACACTACTATCATGAAATACATATCTACAAAATATCTAGTAGTGAATAAATAGAGAATTGTGCAAAGTATGAATGCATATAAAAAAGCATAAAGCAGAGGCAAAGCAACAAACGTAGCTACTAATGAAAATAGTATTGCTGACATATAGGTTGCATTTTGCAAAATAAATCTATTTTCACCATATAGAGATTCTTCAATGTGGATATTCGCAACACAAAAAACAGATAGAATACTGCAACAATAACAATCTGTAGTATGTTGTAAACGGAAGTACTTTGCAAATGTATTATTTTTAAACTTTTTTAACGCATGGAAAGTTGATAATACAATGATGTTGAAAGCTAAAATTCCAAGCCATATGTCATTCTTTGATTTGATAACGGTAAAACATGTTAGCGCAGTTGTAAATATAAGCACACATTCAAATGGATATCTATACATCATAATATTGTATTTTATCTAAACTAAATAACATAAAAAATAAGAGTATAAGTTTTGTCCCACAACTTGATATTTCTAAGCTGAAAATTTATTGACTCAGTCAAAAATCTTTGGATAGTTGACCTAGTTGCATTGTTTGCATGGATTTATTTTTTATTAAATGAGTCATTTCCTGAGAAATAAATCAAATCAAAGTCTTTTTTTTTTTTTACTATTTATTTTTACAAAGAAAAATTTTTTACATCTCTATATTCTCTTATACCCACCAACTTCACCCAAAGTAAAAACAGAATTCAAGAAAATTTCAAAGAACTTTAAAAGCTTTTAAAAGTTGATTTTAAAATAATTATATAATTTCACATCAAATCAACCAACAGTATGAACCATGTATCCTCAGATTGACTTCACTTTTATATAGATAGCTACATAGTAGATATCCATAAAAAAGCAACCTAGCTAAAATTTCAACTCAAACGGACCACCGGTTTCCGAGTTATGGAGTTTTGAAAAATTTTTCTGGCTTTTTCATAGCGTTTTCTTTAATTACTTGAGAAATAATCACTGGACAAACCTGAAACTAATTTAATGTGTTTATGTATGTAGATTCTAAAAATCATACATAGAACATCTCAAAACAACTTTAAAATGCATCATTTTCAACTGTTATACTTGAACAACTGATTTTTAAAAAGTTTTTAATACTTATTATCCAACTCCAAAAAAATTTTCTCAAATTCAAGTTGTTATTTGGTAAATTAGTGTTGGTTCAAAAGAAGATGGATGTAAGTTGAAATTTATTTATTTTCTTCATGTATTTTTATCCAAATAAAGTTACAACTTGTTAATTGAATGATTGGCTTCAACATCTGTGGTTTATTTAACTAAACTTATAATTAATAAATAAAAAATGATTTGTGCTTGAGTTGCTCTGTTGGTGTAATCACTTCTGATGTAATGGAACAGAAACTAAAGATACCAAACCTTATAAAGATGAAGAACAAAAATTTTTATCACTTCGCTATTATAATATCCCTCCTAAAAAAGTTATTACTGCGTGTTCAAAAACATGCAAAGACCTTCATATGTATTCATGAAGAGAAAAGTGCCTATTGTGACCAAATTTCAAGTAAGTCTTTATTTAATAAATCAGACAAAGTTTTCAAAAAGTACAGAATTTTCACACAATTTTATGAAAACTATATCCACTATCAATTGCTTACCGTTTATGATAAACAATACACAGTAGTCTGATATAGTCTGATTTAAGTCTGATATCAAAAGATTTTTTTCAAAGTTATCATTTTAACACAAATTAAATATTTTACATATATTAAATTTTTTCAAGATGTCTTACAGTTGTTTCAATGGACATAATGAAGGTTTTATCAACTCTTCCCTCCTTGAAGCTAGCAGAAACAAAATGAACATTGAACTAGAAAGTTTTGAAATTTCACCAATTAAAGTACATGCAATGTCTTCTCTACACCTGCAATACAAAACTAAAAGAAAAAAAGAGAAAGTAAGAAAAAGAGCTCAAGTTCTAGTTGACAGATTTGAATCACATGCTGGCAGCAGCAACATTTTTTCAAGCTCAATTAGTTCATCAGAGTACTTAAATACCATAAAACAAAATAGATGAAAAAATCAAATATGTTAAAGAGAAAATCAAACACATTGACAAACGCACAACAGTTCAGCTTCTTACTCTGGCACCACTATCTTTGACAATATCTGAAGTCATTGAAACCTATTCAGTTAGTAGATATCAAGCAAAAAAGCCAAGAAAACTCTTTCAACAAAAAGGAGGTACCCTACAGATTTCCCCATTGTATAGAGGGAAAAATTTACCTAAAGATGTTGAGAGCTTGGTAAAACCCTTTTATCAAACAAACATTGTCGTATAATGCCTGGTAAGAAAGATTTCGTAAGTGTCGGAAAAAACATTCACAAGCATAAAAAGTTGCTTCCACTAATTTAAAAGAAATTGAAATTGATTTTAATCAAAGCCACCACAACATTAAATTAAGCTATCCTAGTGTGCAGAACGTCAACAAAAATGGTGTATTTTGCTAGGGGCAAACATTAAGTTTGTGTATGTACTTACCAGAATACCAAATTTCTTGTAGATGCATTAAAAAGCATACACATAAATACTCGAAAAAAAATGTGGGTTCAAGTGAACAATAAAAGTGTAATCTTGGTCAGTGTGATGAGTCTAAAGGAAAAGACCCTTTATAAATTATCTTTATAATTCCTTTGGTGAGTATGAAGAGTTTCAAGTCATGGCAAACAACTAATTGATCCACATTGGTTAGTTTTGCAGCAGACGTCCCAACATTTGTTTAACTTATTGTTTCAAATCTAGAAACTTTAAAAGATGGAGATCAGTTGAAAAACAAGTTATATTTCAGATGATACAACGCGCAACACAACATTTGTCGATGAAATTTATTATTACAGAGATCAAAACAACAATTCCTGATCTAGAAAAAAAAAATTTCACAGATGGGTGTTCAGGGCAATACAAAAATTTGTATAACTTTTTTACTTTAAAAAGCGACTTTGATATCTTGACAGAATGGAACTTCTTTGCAATGTTCCATGGAAAGTCTCCTTCCGACGGCATAAGAAGGACAGTTAAGCATTTAACAGCCCAGGAAAGTTTGAAACAGATATATATTTATCATAATTTAACTGCTGAAGATATATTTAGCTACATCCCTGACAAAAATATTCTTGTAACAATTTCAGTTCCCCAAGCAAGCTCAAGTTCAGGAAGGAATTATGTAGTAGCCATTGAAGATCTACACCATGAAAATAGTCTGCAAGTATCATAAAATCACGATCTGGAGCTTTTGAAATTGTAATTTTTTTTTCCGTGCAGAGCAACCATGGTGCCCTACACTGAGAAGGGGAGAGAAGGGAAAGGAAGGAGAGGGCAAAGGAAGGGAGGAGAGGGGAAAGGAAGGGAAGAAGGGGATGAGATTTTTTAAAAACCATGACTTTCATCCTTGAATTTAAGACTGGGTGTTCTGCGCCATCGGCCCTAGAAGTGAGGTCAATCAAAAATGTATAGAATAAGAAAATAAAATATTTTTAAATTGCTTTGAAATATTCTATAAAGTATGATTTTTGGAATCTAAATGCAAAAACACATTAAAATTCACAGTTTCACATCTGTCCAGTGATTATTTCTCAAGTAATTAAAGAAAACACTACAAAAAAAGCCTGGAAACGTGCTTGAAACTGGGTCATCCTAAGAAACCAGGTCATTTTCAAAACTCCTTAACTGAGAAACCAGCAGTCTGTCTGAAATTTCGGCTAATTTGTTTTTTATGAATATCTACTATATGACTAAAAATAAAAGAAATATGAGGATACATGGTTCAAAATATTCGAAATATTTGTTGAGTTTCTGTGGAATTACCCCAGTATATTCTAAATAAAGTTACAAGCAAGATTCATTCACAAAATTTTGTTGAACAATAAATTTTACTAAGGAAAAATTAGATGCTGTTAAGAATAATTTCAGCAGTTTATATATATTTATTTTATGAGTAGAAAGTAATCTGCAAAATTTTGAAAAAAAAAAAAAAAAAAAAAAAAAACAGTAAATAGAATTTAAAAATACTCACATGCAAAAGTGAATTAAAATGCTAATTTTGTAGTAAAATAGCAAATTATAACATTGTTTTGAACGAAATTATTGCAAAATATACTGTTAATATACCTGAAAAATTTTTATGAAGTGAAGTAATTCTCGTTGAAATAGCCATGTCTTAATTCTAATATAGATACTACATAAAAAATTTACTTTAAGGCCATTATTAAAGAAAATAAGTTTATACCTGCTAAGATTTGCTTGATTGATAATAAAAGTTAGAAGAAATTTTGAGCATTTGGTCATTTAAACGAGGGGTCAACACCAAAACAAATAGTTTTTCAAACTAGTTTATTACAGAAGGGACCAAACGAAACTGAAGACCAAACAGAAGGGACCAAAGGTTTGGTTAAAATTTGCTATCTTCAGAAAATTAAAAGAAAGAAGAAATTTGGAGGATGCGCTTTACGATTTGAACTAAACCTTCATGTCTAAGTATGTTTAAAAAAATCTATTATTTTATGATATCGTTCAATTTGCCAATTGTTTAAATAAGTCAATTGAAAACAATTTTATTGTTACAACTGATTAATCAAAAATGTATTGAATGCTATTGAATGCTGAATAATATTTATTATAATTATTATGATTGATGGGAAAATGAAATAATCACTACTTTATAAATGAAATAACAAATGGGAAGAATGAAAGCCGATTGGTTTAGTTTGTTTAAATCCAGGTATGAGGGTGAACAAAGGGTATTATTATAGAGATGCTTATATTTAAATTGTTTTTTACAGAATTTGATTCTTTAACTTATATTTTTTATGACAAGTGGCGAAAAAATATTAAAGTAAATAAACACAAAAATTTAGACAATTATCAAACAATTCACTAACTGGAAATTAAAGAATTTGAACAAAATAGAAACACTCACCTAAACCAAATTCAACAAAATCATCAGCAATAATAAAGTTACATGGTTTGCCAGGAATTGAACAGGAAGACAAACTGATACTGATTGTACCTGAATAAATAAATAACATTATAAACAAAAAAAAAAAAAAACGCATAAGCTCAGTGAAGAATATTAATAAAGAATTTTTATACAATTATCTCAATCTGATTTTTAAACCTCAACGCTGGTATATTTACCTTTTCTCAATTTCTAAGTCCTAAAAAAAAAAAAAGAATAAGCATATACATACCCATCACCTTTAAGGAGACTTCAAGAAAATCAGAAATTTCTCTGAGACACTTCCCTTCCTCTGCCATAGCACCAGCTATCTAAAAAAACATCCTAACTTTCACAATCAAGTACTCGCTCTGAGATAATAACACTTTACAGAGCCAGAAATGCCTCCACCACTCAGCACATCCAAATAATCTTTAAGTGGATTGCCTCAATGATTTTTCTTGTCCCTCAATGAATCTTTAACTGCCTTGCTATCAAGTTAAATTTTTTTTGAAAATTATTAAGTAAAAGTAAAAAGCACTCTGAAAATTTATCTATCAACAAATGTTGATAAAACGAAGATTTAATCAGCCACACATTATTGAGAATATTTATACTGCCTTTATATTTGGTAGAAAATAACAAAGGAGGAAAGGGTAACAAAAAGGCTTAAAATCTGAATGACGCTATTTCATCCCCAAAGATAACAAAGGCAGTATACCTTATTAATAAAGATAGTGGCACATAGCCCTCTCCTCCCAGCACTTTTGTCCTTACTAGTCAATGCACAATCTTCACCAATAACTACCATATGAACTTTAATTCCAAGCTCTTTAGCGATTTCTGCAGCTTTACCAAAGTTCAGACGATCTCCTGGAGATTAAATATTAAAATTCACATGATAAAAAGAGCAGTATGTTAAACAATAAACTCTTGATTATTTCATCAATAGATAATAAATCGCCGCTTCAAAATATGCTTGCATATGTTTTTAAAATTATATATATTAAAAAAAAAAAAGCTTCCACTTTCATGAACGAGCCTTTCAGCTTTTTTAAGTTGCTTGAACATTTCTAAATTTTCATAAGTAACACATATTCAGCCTAGGAAATAATCTTTTAACCATAAAGTAACGGCAGCAAACTCATCATCAATTAACCTAGGGTAAAAAAAAGCCTTTGAGGTAATCCACATTTAATTCTATCATACTTGAGTAAAATGATGCAAAGTAAATATAAGTAAACAATTAAAATAATATACACCAAATTTAAGCAAACTGCTAAAATCATTTGTATATTATTTATATTATGATTTCCTCACACTAAAATCAATTGAATTATAAATTTCAGAAATAAAAATTTTGTTTACAGCCAATAATTTGCAAATATCTTAAAAATTTCTAAATATAAATCTTCTGATAAACAATTCTTAGTTGACAAAGAAATTGCAGAGAGTCCATTGTAAATTTAATTTGAATTTTATCAAAAAGATTAAAAACATTCCTGAACCTGGATCGTATAACAAGAGTATTGAGACAGAAGGTATCTTGCTTGCAAGCTTAGAAAAAACATCCATATGGTAACGAAAAACCAAAAAGCCTCTTAAGTCACCATCTCAGAAATAAAATAATTGATGAAAGGTTATGGAAAAAATATTTGACAAGGAAGATATTTATTCACGTTTAAATTAAATGAACCTTATTGCCATGTAGTAAATACGTAGAACTGAATAATTCATTAAAATATTCTATGATTACCTGTATAATTTAAAACAATAAGTAAAACTCCAGCACTGGTAGCACATGTTTGTATAGCTTTCAATACTGATTTAGTCGATGGTGAAGCAAATATATCACCACAAACTGCTGCTGTCAGCATTCCTTGGCCAACATATCCAACTGGAAAGGGTTCGTGTCCTGAACCTCCTCCTATACAGATACAAAATTACAACTAAGAGCATTTTCTAACACCGGTTAGAATAATTGACACTGAATCCTTGAAATTAGGATATTTAACTTTGATTTTAGGTAAAAAAAATTCTTCTATAATGTTTAAATTTACACAAAATTTGTAACACAGCATCAAAATTAGTTAAAAAGTTATCATTTTTGCCAAAAGAAGTAAAAAATTTGTTAGAAACCTTAACACCTTAACTGCTAATATACGCAACCAAAAACTTCCAAAAAAGTGTAGACGTATATATACACAAAGTTTATTTGAGAAAGTGTAAACATGCCCCTATACATTTACAGGATGTGTGACCATGCCTATTATTACGTGATTTATCTGCAGACATTTTGAGCCTATTTCAGTTAGTGTAACAAAAGCTTAGCCACTATAATCATTTTTCATAAATATGGCTGATCAGGGAAAGCAAAAAGCAAAAAAAAAAATATACAGTAAAATTGAATTCTACAGCTCATATAATAAATTTTATGCTGGAAACAGATGATGATATGTCAATTATTAGTGGATCGGAATCCAAAGATGCTCTGGATCCTACTGATCGCTCTTCTGACACCACTGAAAACCTGGTACCAATGAAACGTCAGAGGCTGGAGATATTTTTGTTAATTTTTACTAAAGATCTCAAAGAAATGATTATGACAATGTCCAATAGATATACTGAAAAATATAATTATAGAAAAGTTCTTCCTGCCTTTATAAATGGGAGCCCATAACGACGAGTGATATACAAATTTACTTAGCCATGGTGTTGTATTGCGGCTTAGTTCATAAACCCAATTACGATTCTAAGGACTTACTCATAGAAACTTCAGGGTCATTGTCGATTAAATGTATTACTACAGTAGATTTATCAGCTCCCGGATTTAAAGCATCAAATAAAGAAAAATAAAAATACCTGTAATTGATATGACTTTATTTTGCTTCTTGAAATCTTCCAAATCACTTCTTACTATAGTATTTGAACCCTTAAGTAACTTTACCCCAGAATTTGATAAAACATAACCATGTAAACTTTCATTGACACACATGGAAGGATTGTTCACTAGTTTTTTCGATGAAGACATACCAACAGTTTCACTTTATAACGTTTATAATAAAAAAAAAACTACATATTAAATTTAAAATAAATTGCATTTCCATGAATGTGGCAATATCAGTTTTGTCTTTAAAATTAAAGTTTACTTGACAAGGGATGGCCAATAGCCTTTAGAAAATTTTCTAACGTATGGCTCCACGATAAAAAAGATTCAATGCCTATAATAAGGTAACAAGGTCAGCGTTAGGAAAGGCATTCAGTTTTAAGCTGCGCTTTAACAGTTCATCAAGTTATTAAAATCATTTGCTACACATGTTATTATGTTAACTCATTCGGGCTGCTCATCGTACCTTAAGAAAAAACCAGAAGTCACAGTGGCTTTCTTATAAACAACAAAAATTCTACATAGTATGGCTGGAAACTATAAATTCTTGATGATTAAGGACTAAGAGATAAATAAATAATTCAATTCAAAAGGTTTAAGACCATGACACTGTAGTTTTCTAAAAAAGGAACAAATTTAAATATCTGACATATTTAACAGTAGAAAGTAGAAAGTCATTCCATCCGTAATCTTATTAGAGATGAAAACGCTGCAAATAATATTTTTAATTGGATAGACTACAACAATTCACTATCAGAAAATGATTCAGAAGAAAAGCATGAAGAGGGTTTTGGCAAACAACAAAAAAGTGAAGATGTGTCTGACAGAAATGCTGCTGTTGACAACAATTTGGAAACAGATGCCGCAAACGAACATGTAATTGTTAATGAGGTAAATAATGTAGCTGTAGGTGAAAAATGAAAAAAGAGGCCGCCCATCATCTACAACATCAAAAAAAGTCATTGCAGCTCCTCAATATCGCGCTCCACAACAACAGCCAAATGATAATGACAGATGGGAGGAAGTAGTTGGTGATGATATCAGACTACACCAGTTTTACTTTGTTCGAGCTAAAGTGCCTCGAGTTGTTGTTTACCTTGATGGTACATATTCAGCTTATAATTTTTGGAACTGTATATCTTAGATTTACAAGTAAAATTAGTGACACTCATAAATGAATACACAACCCTCAAATTGTAAGAGAATTTACTTGCTCGTCAATATTCAAGATTTTCTAATTGGAGTCCCATTACCAGGTATAAACTGCTCAAACTCATTGCAGTGCTAATCGCTTTAAATTTAAAATATATAACCTTAATAGAAAAATATGATATAAAAACATTTGGATCGTGTGACTCTATAACAGGCTATGTATATAAATTGTTAATTTATCTTGGCAAAGAAAATTCTTCTCAAGAAGTCTTAGAAAGTGGCCAGTCAGAAAAGGTCTCTGAGTATTTTCTGTGTTCACTTGGCAAAGCACATCACATTTTTGCCGATAGATACTACACAACACATATAATCTTGTATCATACCTTACTGAGAAGAAAACTTATTACACTGGAACATTGATGCTCAATCGCAAAAATTTTCTACCTCAAATAAAGAATTCAAAATTAAAGTATTTGGAATCAAAGTTTACAGAAGTGATGCAGGAATCTTACTGTGCGAATGGAAAGACAAGAAAGCTAAAATGCTGGTCATCAATTTATCTATTCATGCAACAAAAGCAGAGTCTAAAATAACAACTAAGCGAGGAATTTTTGTCTCCAAACCTAATGTTATCCAAGGTTATAACAGTGCTATGAATGGATGTGATTGCATGGATCAAATGCTATCATAATATATTTTCAACCGAAACACAATAAAATAGTGGAGGAGATTGGAGATGAGTCAAGTAAACACATACATATTGTTTTGCATGACATGTGAGGCTGATGCAAACCATGTACCTTTGTTGAAATTAAAGCAAATTTTAGTGAAGGAATTGAAGCTAAGATGGCTGCGTTCGACCATAATCATCACCGTGTTAAGCGACCGAACGTAGCTACTCCTTTTAGCACCTAGCAATCTCATCTCACGGTATGACAAGATAACAGAAATTGAGTAGTCTGCAGTATTCCAGGACAAAGAAAGAGATTTAATGCAACACATGTGATGTATATATGCATTCAAAAAAACTGCTTTGAACATTTTCATTCAAAAAATAGATAAGTTTTTTTTTATTATAGTAACACTCTTTTTTCACAAAATTTTTCTTTTTTTATAGTTTGAGTACGTGTTGCAATTTTCAACCTTGAGAAAGAATTTGGCAGACAAATATAGTCATGTTCTATATTAATGGAAAGCTCATTAATTTTGCTACCTAATTCTAACAAAATAAATATCAATTTAAATAATTTTATATTTTTTCATGGTCAAGAAGTTTTTTCTTTAGACTTGAGTCAATAAAGGCTGTTATTTTTAAGTTTTCTATTATTATCAGATAAGATAGGGGATGATATAACATGTGTACTTTTGATCTTTCTTCAGCAAGACATTGATGCTTTTGTTAGCAATGGTATTTTTATTGTTTACACTGCTTTTTTCGCCCTGGCTTTTTTGATGCTTTATCGTGGCCCTGAATGAGTTAAGACTGAGTCTTACAGTAAACAATGATTTAAAAACAAATCTTAAAAATCAATCCAGACACTATAGTAGAAAAACTGTGTGTTGAACTCCTTTAAACCATTTCTTTCAGATTAACTTACCTGGAGGTGATACCACAATCTATGATTAAAAAAAAAGAAAAAAACTTGCACAAAACGGGAAAAGAATTAAATAACAATTTCTAGTTTGAATAAATGGTCAACAGAAATAAAAAAATCATTCTACATCATTTAATAAAAATCATTTGCATCGAAACAAAATTCATTTGTGAAGAATGCAAATTACTGAGCAATTATTTGAAATTAGTAAAATGACTTTGGAATTATTTTCTCTATTGAATAAAAAAATTTTCATCAACTTAAGTATTTGAAGACTTATAAAAAAACCAAAGCACAAGAATGCTTTATTTTAATTTTGGGATATATTTATGAAGATGTCAGAGAGACAGAAAGTTGTTCTGCAGTAGAATACATAAAATTTTCACTGCATAACATATATTTTAATGTAAAAAGAGTGAATCTATTATCTGTGGAATGTAAAAACAGAAATGGGAAATTTCTATTAACATCTTTTTTAAAAAAAGAACGTTCTGCTGTTTTGAAAAAAAGTTATACTTACGGTGCAAAAAATCATGTGTAACACCCAGGTAAAAAATAGTTGAAATATTTGTAACAATAAATTGTTAGAAAATCACATATTTCAACGGACCTATAACAGTTATCTAGCAAAATGCAATTTCACTCATCTAAGCAGTTTGTCTGCTAGATTCATTTCAATGCAATAGTACTTTTAATGTAATAGCGATACTTGTAATCCATCATCTTATTATGATTGGTACATTTTTTTAGAATTCCATACGTGACCTGAATTAGAACATGAATACATAAACCACCATATCCCAAATCTGAAACATTTCTTTGAGATGTTTTGTTTGTAGACCAACATTGCTTTCCATAAAAACAGATTCATCAATGGAAATAGTCTTTAAAGATAGGTATAAAATTCTCCAGATTTACAAAATTCTTGTTAAACACCAAATTGCAGATTTAGGGTAATTCTCGGGTTTAATGAACTTAGATCTGCAAAAATGCCAGAAATTTTCAATAGCCACCAAGTTATTTGTAGTGCAAGGGAAGATAGTTGGTAGCTACAAGGGAGTTTTCAGTAGTGAAAGGGAGTTTTCAGTAGTGCGAGGGAGTTTTCAGTAGTGCGAGGGAGTTTTCAGGAGAGCAAGGGTGTTGTCAGAAACTATAAGGGAGTTTTTGGCTGATGCAAGGGAGTCTATCACAGTTACAAGGGAGTTTTTAGTAGCTGCAAGTGAGATTTAGTATACAACTTAGTTTGATATTTGAAGACTTTGTAAAGTTTTCCCCACTGTAGAATGAAAAATGAATAATATTTTGCTCAGAAGTATATACTGTTATATACTATACTGCTGTTAGTAAATATAATCTCCAAAACTTCTAACAGTGATGCCCCAAATACAGCGGGTTGGTAGCTCATTCATCACTCTGTTGTCTAATATATACTATTTGACTTCTATTTAGCTGCTTTTCTTGAGCTTTCAGCCTTGCTGTAATCAGCTAAAGGATTGGAATTATCAGTTGCATTGGGAGTGACAGGTTGAAAAGTTTTTATTTTTTACTTCACAAAATTACTTTCTTTGTCTAAAAAGAAGATAAAAGAACCTCTGATCAGCGATATTTCTAACTTCATAATTTTTGGTCGGCATTTAAAAAAAAAAAAAAGCAGCTTAGTTGCGTGACTGACGTTAACGCTTTTAGATTGTATTTACACCCACTGCATTGAAGAATAGCAGCTTTCAACAAGTGGTCTCATGAGACAAAAAAATACAAATAAAAAATATAAAATACAAAACGAAAAAGAATATACTATAAGAAAAATTCAAGAACCTTTTTAGACAATACGTGGGCATATTTAGAAGAAAATTTTTTTCAAAATTCTAAAATTATCATCCATTATGACCTAACAGCAAAAAACTTTGAAAAAAAAAATGCTAAGATGAAATAACATGACTGAGAAAGTTTTTTATTAAGGAACTGACACGTTGAACTGAATGAAAATTGAAAAATTTTTCCAGTTTTTAAAAAGATCATAAACCATTTTTTATTTTTTCATTTCAATTTAAAACCTTCAGAATTGGATAAATATAAAAACATTGATTTTTTTAATTATGAAAATTTGCCCAAAAGTATTGCTAAGTTACAACAAATCTCTAAGCCAATGAAGTTAAAAATATATTTAAAATATTGCAATTGATATTGGAAATGCTATTTCTAAAATTTATCATAATTCAGAGATGACATGGAGCTGATTTTCACTTCCACTAAATTGATTACCTTGAGAACAAAAATGGAAATTTTAATAAAATAAATAACAGTGTTGTACTTTTTAAAGACTTTTACATAGACAAAAATATAAAAAATAGTGGTCCTATTACGCTTAGAAAGTTTAGAGGTTCACTCCAACACTTACATAAGCCCCAATCCATAAATATCATAACAATAAATGGATGTTTCTGAAATTCTACTCACCAAAATTATGTCATCAAACCATTTAGTAACATCAGTAACAATTAAGAAGGACTTGTGATAACGAAGTAAAAATTGTTTTGAAAAAGGTCTATATGTTAAAATTGTCAAAACAAAAACTGTTTTCTAACACCAGGGAAAACCCTTCAGAAAGATGCGCACAATTTTAATGGTCAGGGTAGTGGGTATGATCATATTTTTAAATGTGGCTGCATGCTAAAATTATTAGAAATAATATCTAGTGACACCAGACAGAATTTTGGCAGAAACATAATTACTTTGCAAACTGTGATCCAACTAAACCCTCTTATTGCCACTTAACTTTATCAAACACTGGAAAATAACCACTAAAATTATTTCTAGAAAATCTACTTCTTCCTTCTTTGGCTTGTGCCACCTCAATAGGAGTCGCCATTGTTGATCCTGACATAAATCACTATATTTTGGACATATTTAGTTCCAACAGCAATAAAAAAGATTTTTTTAAATCCTCGATAGCCACTTTTTCTTAGTAAGCATAGATCTCAGTGGTGGTTCAAAATTTAATAAAAAAATATGATCATGATATAGTGAAAAAAATGCGAAATTATAAAACATAAATATATTTAAATTAAATTTAATTAATAGAAATGTCGTTGGTTCGGGATTTAGGATATGGGATTTAGTTTGTTGACAGATTTATACGTTTCTGCCATTAGACTCTGTAAATGTTTTTCATGAACGCTGATTGTATTTTCCAAGAGAAGCAATTCTTTAAAATCAAGCTCAAAGTTATTGTGGATTACCCGTGAGGCTCGTTTTTGAATATGATGGATAAAGTTATAACCAGTTTTCTTACAAAACATCTATATTAGAGGGCAATATAAAAAACTATATAAAACATAACTATTGACGAGGGTTCTCCTTTGTAAAATATCCATATAGCTTATAAATCTAAGCAGACAAGAAAGTTTGATATTTGCTATAGTACATAATTTTCGTATATGTTTGGAGAAAGTCATTTTAGAATCGATATTAATTCCTAACAGTTCCACTTCATTTTTTACAAATACATCTATTCCACCAACATTAAAAGAGACTGGTGGGGTTTTCATTCCCAAGAACATTATTTGAAACTTTACAGGGTTTGTTACATTAGAGTTATTTTTAAACCACTCCTGAAGTTTGGTAAGGTCTTTAGATAGACGGGACCAAACTTTATCAAAGGTTAAATCGCAAGCGTAAAGAGTATTATCGTCTGCAAAGTTACAAATATCGGAATCTATTACAAAAAAAAGAACATATCATTTATAAATATATTAAAAAGAAGTGGGCCTAATATAGAGCCTTGAGGAACTCCTACTGTGATGCTCAACCACTCACTAAGCGTCGAACCTAATCTAACTCTTTGTTTCCTTGATTGGAGGAAGTAGCTTTTTATAAACCGCAAACTTTTTTTAGAGAAACCGTATGCTGCGAGTTTTGCAAGCAGAAGATTATGTGGAATGCAGTCATGCCTTTGACAAGTCCATTAAAATGGTACCTATAATACCTTTCTTATCCAGGCAATTTTGCCACTTATTATTAAGGCGAAATAATGAGTTTTGGGTGGAGAAACCTTTGCAAAATCCACAAAGAAGAGGAGATAATTTATCGCAAAAAAAAATTGGTTATTTGTAAAAATATGATTTTCTCAAAGACCTTCAATAGTGTGGTTAGTTCCCACTTTCCAAAAACTAAAAAAAAGGTATATAGTATGTAGTACATATGTATTACATAGTAAGCTTCCAAAGGCAAGGACCATTTTCAAGGTCTCCTTCCCCAAAAAGGTACGATTGAATATTATCATTTTAATGCAAAAATAACACAAAACGTAGATATTATAAAACAAGTCAACTTACTTAAAAAATCATGGCCTTGAACTGATTTGATTAAAAAATAAATATTATCAACATATTGTGATTTAAATGATCCAAATGTAAACCGATTTTCATTTGAAATGAATAATTACCTAGACCAAATTCAACAACATCGTCATCAATAAGAAAGTTACACGGTTTGCCAGGAATGGAACAAGAAGATAAACTGATACTGATAGTTCCTAAATAGAAAACAACAAAATTCTAATAAGCTTCAGGCATGTCATATAATTTTGGTGAAGAATCAATTAAGATCACCTATCTTTTATTTAATTGTTTTATTATTGTGACTCTAGAAGATTCCATTGAATTTATATAACATAATCCTAAAATTAGTAGCCAATTAGGGCTAAAAAAATTGATATTATTATTTTAGCTAATCAAATAAATAGATTTTTTCATAAAAGTTGACAATGAAATCAGCATCTAAACAATGGAGAGAAAATCTCTATAACAATACTCTTAAAAAAAAAGTATAAGAATATTTACATGTATTTTACACATGTATTAATCAAGAATTTTCATTGGTCGACTGCAAAAAAACAATGGCATTTGACAAAAACAATGGATTTAAACAAACTATCCAATCATTAGCCGTTAATTCTATTTACATTATCAAGTAGTAAAATGCACGTGAAGGATTGGATCATGCAATTGGATCACAATTTCAGGACTGGTTTTAATCAAGCATTTTCATTGATCACCGTTAAAAAAAGGGCAAATAGAACTACATAATAAAATAATTGTTTTGCTTGACAGGCATTATCATCAACTATTTTTTAGCCTATTCTCACTAATTTTTTTTCCGGATTTACAACAATTTCTGGAATCTTTTATCTCTTTTAGATTTTTTTCGTTTATTCACATTTTATTTAAATTTCAATTTTATGCATGGAAATAATTGAGAAATGATTAGTAGTGTACAATATTTGAAACTTAGAGAAGTTTACTACATCAAAAGCACATATATCCTAAAAAATAAAGAAAAAAAATAAAATGGTTTACGTGACATTAAAACTTCCTATTCCCTATTGTGTAAAGCAAATAAGTGTTGAACCAATAGCTGTTCTATGGTGATATTGTTGTTAATTCTAGGCGAGTATCTATCAAAATTTAAGATATAAATTCAAGATTATTTATATAGTAAGATTTACTTTCATTCAAAATAATCATTTAATTCAAAATAACTCAAGAATTAGAGACTGTCACTCCATCGCTGTTACTGTAAATTGTTGAATTAGAGACTGTCACTCAAGGCCACTGTTACTGTAAAGTAACAGCGATGGAGTATTAGGTTAGCACTCCTGCTATAAAATCATTTTTGCTGCAACCAGCTTGGTAATAAAACCATATGAATATAACAGACAGGTGATGAAATCAGATCAGATCAGATCAGATCAGATCAGATCAGATCAGATCAGATCAGATCAGATCATGAGCATGGCAATTTGACATATAAAGAGAGAGAAAAAAGAAATGGTTGAAAATCTCATCAAGACCAAAAACGTTTAGCAGAAACCAACTTGAATATTTCCCACATAGTAAACAATCTATGAACCACACTAAGATTTAAATTCAACAAATATAACGTAATACAATAACATATGGATACAAGAAAATATGTCTTTATAAATTTTAATTAATTCAAACTTACCAATAACCTTCAACGATGAGTTCAGGAAATAAGTAATTTCTTCGATACACTTTCCTTCCTCTGCCATAGCACCACCCATCTTAAATATAATAATTCTAAATTATCTAAAAACTTTCCAAACAGCGTTGCATAATTCCATGCTACATTGAACTTACATCTTAAGAGCACGTTTATTTGAGGGTGTGTTTATCCAAGAGTGCATATATGAATTTAGTCTGTCTGTAAATATATATCTATATTGCTATTGTGAGGTTCCGTGAGGTTCCCACTGGTTACAATTTTTAATAAAATGATAACTTTATCTACTAAAAAATTTTTTAAAGCAAGATAATTCAAACTTATTCAAATCATATCAAAACTATATAGGCACTTTTCATACTATTTTATTAGCTGATTATAGTCGGAAAATCTAAAGCATGTTTAGAATTTAGAATATTTCCAGTCACCAATATGCAGCAAAGTAATAATAGCTAGCTTGGCATTGGTACATTGAGAGTGAAATAGTGAGGTTGACCAGTTTAAAAATAGAAGTCAGGTAGTGAATGTAGGGAAATTAGAAGCAAAAAAAAAGTAAATTTGCAGGTTTGCTCAGAAGAAAAGAGCAAAAGACTAGCAGTCAATTGCTTTAAAGAAAACGGTGGAGCCTAAAGAAAGAAGTAACCATAGAGGATAACGGCTGATTGGACAAGTAATGAAACTTAATGAAAGAGTGATAGTTAACCTATTTTGAGAAAGAAATTATAGGTAAAAAGCAGTTTGGTTTTTTTTCCAGCAAGTGGAAACATAGAACATAGAGGAACATAAAGGTACCTGAGTGGTATGCAGAGTCTAATCTAGAAAATTAATTTTGTTGGTGTTGGCTGCGAAATTAATAAACAAGATATTCTAAAAATTCACCTCAAGGGTCTGAGACAAAACCATTATTGGGCAACGTTTTCAGGGCCTCTATTGTGCCTAAAACATCCAAAATTTAACTAATTTTTTTTTCCTTTTTTATGGAGATAATGTCTACGTCTTATTAAAAATAAACCACTCCATTTGATCACAAAAACTTACAAAAACACAAAAAAGTGTTTCTTTCTATCTTTGAATAAGCACAACAACGTGGTTGACTAAGTTATAAAAATAGTAGAAATGAAAATTACAGCTGAAGAACTTTGCTTCAAGAGCACAGACATTGTCAATTAAAAATCTTTTAGTTTAAACAAATATTTAGATTTAGAGTAATCAATTTATTCTGGCTATGGTTTAAGCAGTCTTTTTAAAACATAAATTGATTCACTCAGTGAAGTTTGGTGTGAGTATTAATGTACACTAGTTGTTTACACATCAAGATATGGCTAACTGGTGCACATCTTAGGCTGTCGCAACCTTAAAATGGAGTCTATGTTATTATTTTTGTTTAAAAACGACCAACCAAAAACAATATCAAACAACAAATGAAAATGCTTGATCAAAAGATTTTCTGAAATTTCCATTATAACTATCCAATCCAATTGGATAAATGTGCTACTTCATAAAGTAACAAAAAATTAAAACTTAATTCTGATTGGTTAGTTAGTTTAAATGCAGGGCATTACATATGGGCATTATTATAGAGATTAGGGCTAAAGGCATTGTCAATGAAAATTAGAATAGGATGCCCATGAGAGTTATTTTCCATGGGAGTATGAAGATTATTTATTTCTTATAGCAGAGTCTATGGAAGTCAGTAGTGAAGATTGAGAAGTAGAAGTAAAAACTAGAGGAGCAAGGATTGAAAGTAAATGCAACAGAAGTTAGAGTCATAATTAGAAGCAGTAAAACTGAGAAAAGCTTCAAAGCTGTGGAGTTTGCAAAAATGGAGTTGGTTGTAACTCAATTTTTTCCCAAACTTGTAAGGACTGGTGCATAAGAAATGCAGTAGTATTGCAGGAATGTTTAAGAACTGACAGTTAATTTGCATATAAGCGTTGCAAAAGTGAGCTTATAGAGAATGCAGTATATTCAGCTTTAGTGATGTAAAGCAGTGGCTCATTATAGATAATTAATACTCTAGTTCTTAGAAGACATGTTAGATAGTAAAGGGGGTATAGATAAGTGTTATATGTAGTTTCTGCTTGAAGAAAATTTTAAAATTTGCTTCTTCTATTAGCATGCAGAATTTTTTGATTCAGGTTAGAAGTAGGTTATACAAAGCTTGTGATATAAAAATAAGCAATACATAAACAGTAACACCAGCAGATTTTAATTTTTTAGAAAGGAAAAATAATGGTTTAGTGTTACACCTGTATGAGAAACAGGAAATATTCAGATAAGCCAAAAAGCAGTAACAGAACCAGAAGTATTAATAGCATCAAAGATGTTACTCAGATCAGGAGGTTGAGTTGGTTGAAGATAATTAAGAAAAAAGTATAAAAGAAACGATAGTTCCAAGAATAAAGCCTAGTGGTAGAATGAGAAAGACATGGCATGAGTTAATAAGGATATATGACAAAATGAAATTTTGAATTTAGATCAAAGATACTGTAGATCAGCTATGAAGATGACTATTTATATATTCATTAACCTAAGATAGCACGGAAAACCGACGTTTAACCAAGACTGATGATGATGACACGTCAGAAAATATTTAATCCTTGCAGACTTGAGTATGCATCCTTACTATTTGGTGGGTTCTAGTAAAGAAATAACAAAAAACCTTTTCAATAAGAATAGTGGCACATAGCCCTCTCCTGCCTGCACATTTGTCTTTACTAGTCAATGCGCAATCGTCACCTACAACTATCATACCAACTGTAATTCCCAATTCTCTGGCTAATTCTGCAGCTTTACCAAAGTTGAGAGAATCTCCTATTAAATAACAAATTCATCTAAACAATAACTTTAAGACAACTTTTATTTATATAGATTTTAAATCATAATATTTATAACATAAATAATATAATATAAATTTATAATATGGGAGATTACAAATTCACATTCAAACGCTTCAGAAACAGGGCTGTGTAACAAAAAATACCATTCAAATTAGCAGTCACTAAGGTGTTGAGCTCTTACAAAAATGATTATGTCTACCATTATATTTTGCAGTTAAAGATCACCAGTAACAGTGTTGAAAAAAGTCTTAATTTCTTAATTTGAAAATTTAGTATGTACATAACAAACTTATATATAGAAAAAGAAAGAGGGTAAAAACAAAAATCATTGCTTAAAAATTTCTTGTTTTTATATAGTAAATATATTTTGAGTCCTTCAAAACATTGTTTTATTCGAAAGGAACATTTTAAATGAATGAATAAATGAATGAATGAGATAACATGATCAATTATGAAACCCAGAATGAATAGATGAACATTTTAACTCACAATGATGAAAGAAATAAAATAATTTTATAATCACCTGTATAATTTGTAACAATAAGCAAAACTCCAGAACCACTAGCACATACATGAATTGCTTGTAATATTACCTTTGATGACGGTGATGCAAATATATCACCACAAACTGACCCAGTTACCATTCCTTTGCCAACATATCCAATTTGAAAAGGCTCGTGGCTGATCCTCCTCCTATAAAGATATAAAAATACTCCATTACATACAAAGGAGAATAAATAGTTGATATTAACTTAGCATACCTATGCAATCACGTAATTCATAATAAGGCCTATCTATTTTGACACCGTTTACACAGGAATAAAATTAAGCGATAAAAATTCAGATAAATATACTATACATATACTATGTATATATATACTGTTTTGAAAGTTGATATCTTGTATGAGTGTGTGTGTATATATTATTTAAGAAACACCGATTAATACATGAATTTCACAATATTAAATTTAAAATTAAAATTAAACAAAGGACAGATTACAACTCATGCTGCCTTGTTCAAATGAAGATTACATTCAGGTGATCATGAAATCTCATGGTTTATTTGCTGAGCAAATAGCATATCAACCAAGTTAAAATACGATATTATTATTGAAAATGCAAAATGCAAAATGCAAAAATAAAAAAAAAAAAAAAAAAAAAAAAAAAAACTCACTAAAATTAAATGTG
>JAUZNK010015178.1:0-14035 GCA_035046665.1 Euphysa ruthae | reverse complement strand
ATCTTACGTAATCTTACGTGTTTTATAATCTTACGTAATCTTACGTGTTTTATAATCTTACGTAATCTTACGTGTTTTATAATCTTACGTAATCTTACGTGTTTGAGAAACAACTGAAAAAAAATATGAAACTGAAATGAACTAAAAATTCAAGAAAGTAGAGGCTCCCTTAGATTCTATATTTCTGATAAAGAAATGTGTCCATCAGTGATATTTGTACCTAAAAAAAAAATTTTTTTGGAAGGGTGAAATAAAAACGTGCTACATGATCCTTAAGCTCAGTGGGTAAGACAAAATAGTGATTCAACCTAAACCAGTCATAAACTGATTCTCCCTTGAATTAGGTTTTTTTTTTCTTTTACTTTTCATAACAATTTAATTTTGCATCTTGAGTGTCAATCTGCGAAAACCAATCTGTAAAAACCAATTCATAAAACATACAATAAAAGTTAATGTCTTTAAGGATTTAAAAAATGGTTAAAGCAAAATTTTAACTTCTGAACGAAATATTAAAACCAACATACATACTATTATCATACAAAATCTAAAATAATATGAAAAGAAACTAAACTCAATATGTAGAAAATTAAAATTATACATATTATAATAAATTTATTATGATAAATAATAATAACAGACATTGTTGCAAAAAATTCATTTTTAATAATGATACAACGCGGAATGGATGAATGAATGATCACAGAAGATACCTAGTAAAAAGAAAGCAAAGGAAATTATTTAAAAGACATCAAACCATTGTGAGATTTTAATAAAAGTGAGAAACTATCATTAACCTCCATGCAAAACTTAAAGGAGATTTATAGATAATAATTTATGTTTTCCTATCTCAATAATTTTGCAGCTTAGGTAAATTTATTCCTTTATTTGATTTTACCTCTTTCTTATTTAAATAAGGATAGGAATTAAGCTTTGAATCAATCACTTCTTTGTTATATAGCATGATCACTTATTGACAGAGCAGAAATCGCAGAAATAGCGAAATGAAGTGATTTTTTTTTAAATATGTAACATTATCTTTAACTTTAGTTTTAGTGACTGAGAAGAAATTTTCATATCCAACTCATGAACCCCATAAAGGAATGAATATTCTAAATTACACTATTTCTTGTTTGAAATCATTACACTGATAAAATGAGTCGAGTCCAGAAGAAATGAAGAAGTAACAATGCATCAATTTACTATTTATATTTGATAGCTTATATCATTTATAATTCTTGTGACAAATAGCTCATTAAAGATTATTTTTTATAAAATAACTTTTATATAAAAATAATAATATAAAAACAACATATATATTTATTTACATAAATAAAATTATTAATTATTAAAATCTCATTTTTCCTGACTGCCCTCTGACCCAAAATAACCAATCAAAATACAACCAATCCAAAAGCTTTGTCAAAAATCAAAAACAATATAATAACTAAATGAATAACGATTGAATAATTTTAGAATGGCCAGTGTGTTTATTCATTTTTATTTAAATCTCATCGAAACCAAAAATGAGATAAATAACTTGGTATCTAAAAATTTCTTCTTTTTTAATTTCAAGTGATTTTGAGGAAAAAATTATAAAATAGCCTCTTTGAGTTTTTCCCTGGGGTGAACTGTGTTGAGTTTTTTCCTGGGGTCAACTGTGTTGAATTTTTTCCTGGGGTCAACTATGTTGAGTTTTTACCTGGGGTGAACTGTGCTGAGTTTTTCCTGGGGTCAACTGTGTTGAGTTTTTTCCTGGGGTCAACTGTGTTGAGTTTTTTCCTGGGGTCAACTGTGCAGATATTGTTTATCTGAGATTTTGTTAAAAAAGATTATTTACACAAAAAAATTTTCAAACTTTTGTTTAGTAATTTTTTTTTTAAATCTTTGACGACAGGTTTGGTTTAAACTGAAGTGTATACATTTATTTTGCTTATACTTTTTTAGTCAACTTTTTAAATCATAAAAGTGCTATCCAAACTTTGCGATAAGAAAAACACAGGCATGTAATTATTACATGCTCAACAGCAGTATTACATAGCTGTGCAGTTTAATTTTGTAAAATTTCGATCAATTCATATATTGAATACATTTTTTTTATTTATTTTAGCTTTTTTTTTTCTTTTTCATACGTTTTGAAGAAGACCATTTCATTCATGAAACGCCAACAAAGACGCAATTTCTGTCTTAACTTTATTTGACTGCAATGAACAAAATTGACATATTAACCCTTTTGTTTATGATGCCTATATAATCAAAATCTTTATCATTAGTTTCATTTATCCTCCTTCCAGGATTTTTTTTTTTATGTCAAAATTTGCATTCACAAGCACATTCTCAAACTACAAATATTTACGTGGAGGAAGTTGCACTTTATGCGATAGAAGAAAAATCTTCTTTGGCGTTTGCAACTAAAAACTATATCAAGAGAAGTTCACTACTATGAATATGTCATGTGTTAATTTTTACTGATTTTTCCATTATAATTTTTTATTTACAATGATTTAAAAATATTTTAGACAAAAGTAAAAAATTAATGCAAAATAATTTAACCACATTCATTAGTTTTTATAATTTTATATTATAATTTTATTAATATGAATGAAATTTTTATCATGTTTTATAAATTTTTCATCACAAACATATTTCTCAAAACAGTTGTTGCTTTTGTATTTATCACATACTAACATGAAATATAATTATATAAAGATAATTATATAAATATAATTATATAAATATAATTATATAAATATAATTATATAAATATAATTAAATACTTAATAATTTGGCTCCAGACAACAATTTAAATTTTAAATTATTACAGTTACATAAATTTAATTTATTTGTGCATAAAAAAAAAAACTGGTATTAAAATAATATCTAAAAATAAAGAGAAGCATTTCTCTGACAGGTAGCTCTAAAAGAAGAATGAAAAGATGTATGGAAATCTTGTATGTTAGCACTATGCCACCATTGCATATAAGAATTAGATATCATAAATCCATACATAGCTAGCGCAAGTAATGTCCGTTTGACAGACTCTTCCCAATTCAAAATAAAAATTATTTTCCCAATTACTGTCCAAATAACAAATTCTGATCAGCTTTTTAATGTTTTCATCATTTTCCTTTTAAAACGATAAGCCATTAAAGAGCCAATTTGCTCTCACTAAAACAAAAGAGACGCAATGTATTAAGGCTCATTTCCATTCGGAGTATGTTGACTTTTATTTATGAGCATAGGCAAAGTTAAATATTGCCACATATTGACTGCAAAATACTGTGTAGTTATATCAAAAAATGATCAGTTTGTGCAGTCAAGAAAGTTGAACTTTCGTGACTGCACAAATGCGCTTTTTTTTAGAGAGCCAATAGAAATTCACAGTTTCAGAATTCCAGACATAGGAACGAGGCAAATATCAAGCTTTGAGATTCTGTCATTTTATTATAGTCAATTGTTTGTATGAAATAAGAAAAAAATAATGTTTCTTGATATAAATAGAATGTTGTTAATTAAAAATAGATTGATCATTCATTTATAACTGTAAATAAAATTAATATCACAGAAAAATAAAAGGAATTGCTACGAAAAGAAAAAGTACTGTGAGGTGCCAGTAAGTGGAGATAGAGATGGCCTTCAGAGCAGGCCCCCAAACCCTCTGTTCTAGTAGTAACAGAAATTGCCCAACTGATGCCTAACGACCTCAATAAGAAATATCTAGCTAACACCAGATACAATATGTCTGTATTTGTATCTGCAGAACAAAGTTGCTTAGATGGGGTTGCTTTGTTTCAGAAGCTACATGAGATAGAATGTTCATTTCATAAATCTTTCATTTATAATTATAGTAAAGAAATCGTCTGCTTTCCTTTTTTTTACTTTAATTTCGTTGTAACATTGGTAAACACCCCAGAGTAGCAGCAAGTCTGAAGTTTAATTAATAGTACACTATTGCATACAGTTTAAAACCATCACTGATAACCCAAAACTGTGGGATACCTTAAAACGGGATAAAAAATAAAAAGTATTTTGTATATCCCATAATTACGGCACGGTAAAATATATGTTTGTGGCACTCAAAATAGTAGCCAAAAATAACATCATTCATTTTACTTATTATCATTCATTTTATTTGTTTATTATTAATTATGTGAAGCAAAAATGGTTCAAAAATGTAAAATACGCAATACTAGTAATAATGGAATCTATAAAAAATCATAAAGAAATTATTATCAAATGTTTATGAAAAGGCTCAATGTTTCTTTTGTGCATGGCGATTAGATATACGTACACATGCCTCCCTGAGAAAGAATAATGAGCAATTTATAAAAAAAGCTTTGTCAAAAAACTGAAGCGTTTAGTTACCCATAAGATGACATTTAGTAAAAATAGGAAAAAAAATTATTAAATTTAGCTTTTAAATATTATTAAATATTGTATATAAATATTGTATATAAATATCTGTATGTTGTATCATAGCAATATCTTTATAAAACTAACAAATAAAAAGTGAAATATTGAATATATATTGAAAACAGAAAATATTGTGGTAATGGAAGTATATGTAAATATAGTCATTAAACTTTAAAAAGTTAGAAAATTAACCTCCCAACTAGAATAAGCAAATACAAAATTTCAATTTTACTACATATTTTCTGGGGCTATTTTAGGCCCACAGAATCAATTTAAGTTTAAATCTGTTTTTTTATTCCACTTCTTGTTTTACATTTTTATCACATATAAAGCATTTAAAACCAGAAATTTTTTTTTCATATAAATTAGCAAATTATGATAATGCAAACTGCGAAGGCTCTTTGTTTTCATCTTTAAGACGTTCAAGCTCATGTTTGCAAGCTTAATATCTTTTGAAGTATGATTTTTGTCTCCAATTCAATTACCGTGAAACAGTTTACAGACGGCTTTTCTGTACTATGCAAACCATGAAATCATATTTTCAAGCAATAGACAGCAATCTTAAATCTAAGGATAGGCAATGGAAAAAAAAACAATGGAGCAATAACAAAATTTTAATGAGTCTTGCGGACAAACGTTCTATGATAATAAAAGTTTCGTAATTTTGCATAATTGTTAAATAATATGGACACTTGATAACAACTATCATTAGAACTCATTAGAATAAGAAAACTATTTGCATAGAGATGTGTGAAACTCTGCACATCTAATATATATATTTTATAGCCTGCGTTTTAAAGAAGATTCAAACATGCATGGAGACTTAAATGTGTAATCACATGCCTTATATGCCAAAGCCTCCAATAAAATAAAATCTATCTAATTAAACTATCTAAACCGCTTCAGCAGTTCATAAAAACACAGGTAAGATGCTCTGGTTATTTTAAAAGATACACTGTTCAGCATTTTTAAAGATATTTAAATTTTGAACAAATTTTATAACAGTGGAATTTTATAGAATTTTAAAAAGTTAAAAAACTGACCTTGCAACTAAGATAAACAAGCATCAATTTTTCATTTTTTTACATACTTTCAGGGGCTATTTTATATTTTAAGAAAATCAAGTCAGCTTTAAGACAGTCAATTAAGCCTGTAAGACAGTCAAGTAAGCCTGTAAGACAGTCAAATAAGCCTATAGGACAGTCAAGTATGCCTGTAAGACAGTCAAGTAAGCCTGTAAAACAGTCAAGTAAGCCTGTAAGACAGTCAAGTAAGCCTGTAAGACAGTAAAGTAAGCCTGTAAGACAGTCAAATAAGCCTATAAAACAGCCAAGTAAGCGAGTAAGACAGCCAAGTAAACCTGTAAGACAGTCAAGTAAGCCTGTAAGACAGTCAAATAAGCCTGTAAGACAGTCAAGTAAGCCTGTAAGACAGCCAAGTAAGCCAGTAAGACAGCCAAGTAAGCCAGTAAGACAGCCAAGTAAGCATGAGGAACCTTTAATTTTTCAGCAAGTTTAAGAAAAAATTTTTTGACAAAGTAAACTAATTTTTAACAATATCACTCAACGCAGACAAAATCCCTCCTCCTTTTCTCTTAGCCACTATAGTCTGAATCTATTTATAATTAATTTATGCAATTAATAATTAATGTAATTAATATAATTTATGAATGAATCTATGTTAAAAATACGCACCGATTTTGAAAGCATTGAATCTGTTCCAGTCAAACCTTTAAACGACCATGAATCACTTCCATCAACAGCTACTGTATAGTTTTTTACATTAGTGTCCTAAAAATTAAATTGATGTTTTTACACAATATTTAAACCAAGCCATGTTAGCGTGGTGATGAGATTACTGAAAAACTGTACTTAAATGAGACTAAAAATGTTCGGCTTATAAAGACAAAATCCAGACTATACATTATATTTCCTAAAAACAAGGCCAAACATATTTTAAAAATCATAACGCACATTTTTAGTGTTTTTAATGATAATTAAGAAATTTTAAAGCATTTCTTCAAAACCATTTAAAATCAATTTTGTTGTTATGGTAACACTTCATACTTAAAAAAAAATTTTAGTGACCATTATAAAGTTTTTAGAGCAGTATTGGAGAAAAATGTGAGGCAGATAATTGGGCGCAGGTAAAGAAGTGAGTTCCATTCCAAATAAACATTCCTTTAAGTACATTATAATTCACTAAAAGATTTAATTTTGAAGCTTCAAAAATGAGGTAGCATAACTTGTGTGCAAGCCAAAAGTCAGAACCGAGTTTGAAAACTAACTTTACTAGTTTTTATAACCAACTCTAAGAAAAATAGGAGAATCACTAGAGTAAAAAAATCAAAAAAAGTGGTGCTTCACATCTGAGAAATTCACCAAAAGATTAAGAAAAAAAAAAAACGCAGAATTAATTACTGGATATGATTCATTAATTACACCCTTCAGCGTCTTCAACTTCTCCCTTAGATGTGGTTCGTCATTAAAAAAGTCTTGCTGCTTTTCATCAGGGATTTTTTCACGATCGTTCACTGTTCGCATCATAAATAATGCATTTGGGTTCAATTTCCTAAAAGCACCATGAACAATCTCCATCTCAGTCACTGTTAAGCCGTACACCCAGCCATATTGTGTGGCGAGATTGATAGAAAAATCTTCAAATGTGGGAATCCAACCAGCACGGTCACTAAAAAATGATTTAATTTAATCCTAACCTATAAAAATGCATAAAATCAGACAAATTTGTAACAAGTATTAATCTAAATTGGCCAAACAAGTGAAGACATATGTTTAAAATCAATAAAAATAAAATTAAAGGAACAACACAGCCTTATGAGGGTTACTACAGTAAACAGGAGGTTACTACAGCAACAATAAATTTATAGGGGCATAAACCACATCCAGAAATAACTTCCAGAAACTTATCAGCAACCACCACAGGATTGTATGTAAAAAGTTTATTAATTGACTGGAGTCAAAACTTCATCACTTTGTTTTTTAAATTTATAATCAAAATAAACTCGGAGTATTTTTAGATTATTGGAAACCAACAAAACAACCAATAAAATAATAAAAGTAAGCTCACCCTGTTAAATTTAAGAAGAATGGTGCAACATTGTCTTCGTAACAACGGTCTAACTCACTCAAACAAATGTTTATAGTATCATCTGAGGTAGAGTCTTTTGGCACACCCTAAATGATGTAAAGAACAGTTAATTATCAACTCATTATATTCATATTCTAAATATTTTCATCACCTATACACAACATTTAACAGATAACCAACAAGTTAGAATCGTATTTCAGAATTTGTTCAGTCAAGCAATTTGATATCATATAGAGACTGAATACTCTGATGACAGACGCCACTGAGTCTGATATTTGTCTTATCATACAAATAGAAAAACATGATTATTTAACAATAAAGCATCTTTCACAAATAAAACAATTATCTGCATGTTGAAAAAACAAAATCAATGGGAACAACAACACAAAGTGTTGTCCCGTATTGGTGTGTGATAGGGAACAACAACAAAAGCGTTTTCCTGTATTGGTGTGTGATAGGGAACACCAATACAATGTGTTGTCCTGCATTGGTATGTGATAGGGAACAACAATACAATGTGTTGTGCCATACTGGAAAAAACTTTTGCCTGATTGCAGAAATTCCAAACAAATTTTTAGTTTTTTCACAAAAAAGATAAATATAGATTATGTAATAATAGTAATAATAATATATAATAGTAATAGTATAAATAAAACATAAAATTACTTTTAACCCTATTAACTTTTTTTTACTTTAAAAAACATCTCAGGAACAACAAATGCTACATTGATGAAACTTGGTAGGCATAACTAACAAATTGTAACAAAAAAAAAATGTTTAAAAAGTTATTCTGAAAAAAGTTATTCTCAAATAATTCTTCTTTAGGAGGATCTCCAAATATATTAAAACTTCATAATATTTAATATTAAAAACTTGACTTGAAGTTTCATTGTTTACAATTTTCAGTTCAATTTTAAACTTTTTTGTTTATAATTTTTTTTGCATTTGATGATTGAAGAAATAAAACTTATTTACTTAACTTATGTTACAAATTTGTATTTATAGTTACCCATCTAAGATCACATTCTACCAATCGTAACTTTCTTGCTTCACACCAATGACGAAGATCAGGAAATACCTAAACGAAATAAGTATGAATTAAAGTTATTATTTACATAGAAATTTTACTTTGCATGTGATGGCATCAAATCGGGTTTAAGCGACCATGGACACACCATAAGAAAACAAAGAGGTATTCTGACTGTACTCAGTTCTTCCCAGTGTATATCAGAATTTACTGTGTTTTCATAAATATCTTCACTTCTTACCTAGAAAATTAACTTCAAAATACAGTGCTTGTTTATTGGCTATACTCCGAGAAGCACACATTTATGCCTACAACAGAATATTTCAATCTTTAGTATTATTGTGATTGTGTCAGATATCGGACCATGTTTAACAAACTCAGAAATTTTTCAGTAGATTAGGCTTCTTTTTACCACAGATTCGCATAAGTGAGAAGAAAAATTAACAAAAAAAAAAAAAAAAAAAAATAAAAATAGAAAACACTAAAGAATGCATTTCCAACAAAAACACTGGAAAGGCTACTCGTAAAACAAACACTTTAGTGACAAACTAACTCTCAAACAATCTAATTTATGAAAAATCTAAAAACCTGATACAAAATGATCAATTATGCAATTTTTTTTAAGTCGCTTTTTGCAAGGCTAAAAACCAGACATGGGCTAACAATAAAGTCTTCTAAGAATTAGACAACATTTAACTTTCAAGAAAGTCAAATCATTGTATAGATCCTACAATCCTACACTTTGTTGATTTTTAATTATTGTCTGTGGTCGATGTTTTGCGGCAAGAAAAGGAACAGCCTTTTAAAACAATATTCACAAACAAGCATAAAGGGCAGCAGTGAACAACTTAGATATAAGTTTTGAAAATTTGCTTGAAACTACTAATAAGGATTAACTGTCTGAGGGAAACATAACAACTTTTAATGTTTAGGGGAACATAATAAGTTTATGGGAAAATGAGTTAAGTGTCTGAAATAAGCATAATAAGTTTTAGGGGAAAACGAATTAACTGTTTGAGGGAAAAATAATAAGTTTTAGGGAAAAAAAAAAAGATAATAAGTTTTAGGGGTAAATGAAGAGGAAAACATAAGTTTGAGGTAAATATAAAAAGTTTTAAGGGAAAACGAATTAACTGTTTGAGGGAAATATAAAAAGTTTTTGGGGTAAATTACCTGTTTGAGAGAAACATAAAAAAAATTTTAGGGGAATATGAAACAACTGTTTGATGGAAACACAATATATTTCACCGTTTGAGGGAAACATATTAAGTTTATGGGAAAATTGATTAAGAGTTTGAAATAAACATAATAAGTTTTAGGGAAAAATGACTTAATTGTTCGAAGGAAAAATAATAAGTTTTAGGGGAAAATTAATTAACTGTTTGAAGGAAACATGATAAGTTTTAGGGAAAAATGAATTATCTGTTTGAAGGATGTATATAAAATTTTAAAGGGAAACGAATTATCTGTTTGAGGGAAACATAAAAAATTTTACTGTTTAGGGAAACATAATAAGTTTATGGGAAAATGAGTTAAGTGTCTGAAAGAAATATAATAAGTTTTAGGGGAAAATGAATTAGCTGTTTGAGGGAAACATAATAAGTTTTAGGGAAAAAAAAAAGATAATAAGTTTTAGGGGTAAATGAAGAGGAAAACATAAGCTTGAGGTAAATACAAAAAGTTTTAAGGGAAAACGAATTAACTGTTTGAGAAAAACATAAAAATTTTTCGGGGCAAATAAAACAACTGTTTGGGGGAAGCATAATATATTTCACCGTTTGAGGGAAACATTTTAAGTTTATGGGAAAATTTATTAAGTGTTTGAAATAAACATAAGTTTTAGGGAAAAATGACTTAATTGTTCGAAGGAAAAATAATAAGTTTTAGGGGAAAATTAATTAACTGTTTGAAGGAAACATAATAAGTTTTAGGGAAAAATGAATTATCTCTTTGAAGGATATATAAAAAATTTTAGAGGAAAATGGACCAACAGTTTGAGGGAAATAAAATAAATTTTACTGTTTGTGGGAAACATACTAAGGTTATGGGAAAATGAATAAAGTGTCTGAAAGAAACATAATAAGTTTTAGGGGAAAATGGATTAACTGTTTGATGGAAACATAAGTTTTAGGAGAAAATAGATTAAATATTTGAATGAAACATATTCAGTTTATTGGCAGATTTTGTGAACATTTTTTAATAACTTTTGAATGGAACATGCTATCAAAGCGGCTGAGACCATTTTGGAAAGCATGTGCAAAGGGCTTAGAATTGAATCAGTTTAAGATACTTCAATACTCTAAAATTTAGGAAACAATAGGAAACATCAAAAATGGTCTATTAAGTTGATTTAAAAATCTTTAATAAAGATAGCAAAAATACAATCAAATAGACAGTAAAAAATAACTCGAATCTCTACATAAATTTCTAAAAAAAAAAAATAAAAAAAAAAAAAAAATCACCTAACACTGAATACAACTAAAATACGGTAAATACATTGAATATACAGCCTTCCTCAGTTAAAACATTACTATCTTCAATACTCTTTTTAAAATACCATGTTAAATGTCTAGCTTCAATGCAAAATTTGCGCACTGTTTTCACTTTTCCTCGTTCAGAATTCACAGCTGGATCTGAAGAGACCCAGCGTCTGTCAGGTTGTCTGCTTGCAAACTTTTATGTAATATGTGTGTCAGTTACCCCAAAAACTTATTATATTTCCCTCAAACAGTTAATTCGTTTTCCCTTAAAACTTTTTATATTATCTTTCTTTTTCCCCTAAAACTTATTGTTTCCTCAAACACTTAATCCATTTTCCCCTAAAATTTCTTTCAGGCACTTATTTTATCATTAACATTAATACAAAACGTCAAAACCTTGTTTTTTATACGTCATCAAACGTCTGTTTTCATCATACGATATCCTTTTCACATATTCAAATGACAGGATGTGCTTCACACTTGTTCAAACGTTTACCTGCTATACAACATAATTTACAATACCAAACATTAACGATATTACACAATCTGAATAACAAAACGACCTTCTATAATTATATGTCATCTCGTCTCTACTTGATATAATATTTCACGTATATATCAATCATTCTTTTATCTATATGAGGCTAATATAAACTAAACACTAAAGTTACATCTAAAAATGTAATTTGACGCAAAGAAACTAGGGAAAATTGCTATTTAGAAGTGATTATTTTCGCTAGATATTGTAACATTTTCCTTAACTTAATTTTCACTTTAAAACACAATATTCGAGGTTACATCTTCCAAAACTGCAAGGTAACCACCTTTTTTGAATTTTACCTTGTTTGAACGTAAGTTTTTTTTTCCATGTTGAGTTGCACATTAATGCTACCAGATTTTATTTGCCTGAAGGGGAATGCAGTTTGTCTCACAAATGTCACTCTAGTTAATTTTTTTTTCATTTTTCGCATTAAAAAACGAAAGTCTCCTTTAATTGAACTTCTTTTTATCATTTTTATCATTTAGAAAACTTCAAAATTTTATATATATATATATATATATATATATATACCATTCAGCACCTTACCTCTTTTACCAAAACTTCTCTTTCTTGATGAAAATCTTTGAATGTTGAGGAAACAAAAATTCGAATGGTCTTCCATCATTTACGACTTTGTGTAGGCTTCACCTCAATCATCGAAGATTCTGACGAATCTTTCACCAATTTCCACATATCTTTAGGTGTTTCAGCCTTCAGCTCCGTGACCTCTTTGTAAGATAGTTTAGGTTTTAAGTCATTGTTTACTTTTCTACAAAAAAAAAAATATTTTATTTTAAAAAATTTTAATTGTTTTATTTGTATTCTACCAAATTTTTTTAAAAAAAGTAAATAAAATTAAAACTTATTGGACATCTTATGAAAAAAATTTAAATTAATTAAAACTCGCACTATTTTTCAACGAAAGCAATATGGCACCTCGCTTCCCTCTAATCTTATTTCTTCGTTCTAACTAATACATTTGAAAAAATGGTTATGGACTGACAATGGAGCCTATTGATCTAGCAGCAGAAAATATTTTGGTTAATTCTATTTTTGTTCTGTTAGCTTAAAAATCTGAAATTATTTTGTGGTTCAGGTAGGATCAAGTCAATGATCCCAAAAATTGCTGAAATTTATACTTACACGTCACTTAATTTAGAAGATTTTTCAGATTTTTTGACTTGCGGTTGAAATTCTACAGGTTTTGAATCTTGTTTAGTGTCAACTTGTTTTACAGGTTCAACAGGTATTTGAGAAACTTCCACGATAGGTTGTACGGGTTTTGCAGTATTATGAGTAGCAGATAAAACTTGATGATTGTTAGATGGGGGTTTAACAGATGAAGAACAGCTTCCTCCTAAATCAAACAGACAAGACTTGAAAAAACTGCATATAATAAGTATATTAATATTAATATGTATTAATATATATTAATATATATATTAATGCATTTAGATTTATACAAAAAATGAACTCTTGAAGTGAGCCACAAAAATCTTTAATGCTGAGGAAGTTTCTCTTTTCTTTTTGATTATGCGGTGCGAAGGGTCTGAAGATATAAATTAATAACATCCTGTTGTTAACCTATTTATTTCTTTTACTGTTACAGACCATATAATAAAAACAAAGCTTTTTTTTTTCATTTAGAAAAAAAAAAATTTCAAAAAATCAGAAATCATACTTCATGCCATACTGTTATTTTTGTAAAATTGTAATTATCAACAAAAACCAAAAAAAAATACCTTTTTTGAAAATTTTGTAATATGCCTTATAAGGTAAAATTTTCAAAAAGATTACCGTTTAAAAATACGTGTAAGTATTACTGTAACAGAAATTGCGTGAAAAGTTTTCTTGATATTTCAGAGCCTGAATCAAAAATCAACATTTTTCATTTATCATAATTACAATCACAATCTTACAAATGTTTATTAAAATCTGCTTCAAACATATGTTGTTTACTTTAAGAGTATGGTTTTAATATGTTAATATTTTAATGTTAATGTAGCGTAATAGTAATAATAATTCAACATATTTCCAACATATATTTTGTAACATTGGGGCCGACAATTAGCTTCAAGCTATTTATATCACATTTATTTATCTATTTATATCTTTAGGTGAAGAAAATCATTGATATTTTAGCAGCCAGGCCTCAAAATTTGCCTAAGTGTTGGAGTGAAGTTTTTCGGTTTTTCCTATAGCCAACTTAATATGCTAAAATAAAAACTAGATCCTTTTGTTGTAGGGCCACATATAAGGAGACTAGCCACATTAACAATATTTGGATCATTGCACAGAATTTTGTCAAAATTGGAATGCAATTTTTGTAGAAAAATTTTAAAACGTCATTTGAACCAAATTTAACATTTTCCCATGTCAAAAAAATTTTATGATTACAGTTTTACATAAATACAGTGACAAACCAACTTCTTTCATTTACTTTACTTTACTAACTGTCTAACAGTATTG
>JAUZNK010015167.1:0-22375 GCA_035046665.1 Euphysa ruthae | reverse complement strand
TATTCTATTAAATTCTTATTAAATTTCTACTCTATTCTGTTTACCATTTTAAATTCTAAGCATAACTCAGCAAAAAAATGAATGTTTTCCGGACGAAAAACTCGATAGTACAAAAAAATTTGTAAATCAAATCAAACAATGATTTTAGCTGATCGAGAAAAAAAAATTTTCCAGCTAATCGTGGTCTGACATATAAAAATATCATTTACGGATATATTATTTGAGATTATTCACGGAAAAAAATACTGGCTTTCTATTTTTTTGCCTCTCACACCAACAAACCCGGCCGTGATATAAAGACGGCCATGAATGTAGCTATATTCGAAATAGCTACTCTAAAATTTCTTTACACTCGTCACCATAGCTGTCTTGAATATGATCGGACAGCTCCTCAGAGTAAACATCGATAGTATCAGGTGCAACAAATGCCAATGCTGCCAACATTCTGTAGCTCAGCGCCTATTTTCTATCCTCATTGTAATATTGCTGGAGGCCTAGATATTGAATAGTTTTCTATGTTTTTAAGGACCGATTGTAGAAGCATCCTTTAATTTCAACCTTAAAGGTGTCATCTGAAAACCAATGTTGTGATTGGCTTAAAAGTTCGAATGAAGTTCGAAGGATGTTCACTGGAAGCAAAAACAAACATGCGATTTTCATCCCCAAGTCCACTATCAAAAATCATAAATTGCTTACCAGTTGCTGTAACTTGGTATTCTTCAGGCATCTCTGGAAAAGCTTGCTGTCGTTTGATTGAATTGGGATGTTGATGCTGTATTCAATGTTGTAGCCGTATACTTTTCTGTAAGCTTTCTGTCAGAGAAAAGTTGACGGGAAACGTAGGTGTAATGTTTGCAAACTCATGAGAAAGTGTTTGACGAGCTGTCTCTAAAGCTTCGTTGGCTCTTCTTTTTATTCCGATTTTTACATTTGTTACATCGCATTTGGTTTGAGACAGTAGGTGAGTATATTCAAATGTTTCTTCTATAAAATCTTCATTGATGTCTAATTTCACAGTAGCCCGACAGTGGCCTTTCCTTCGCAACTCACATTCCCGAGATGCTACGTCATTAGCCAAGGTCTTCTTAAAAACATAAAAATTTCCATCTTTAAAAAAATTTCTGTTGATGTAAACTCCATAAAATCTTCTCGAATAATAAATACTGAATTGCGACTCAATTCGATCTAAAAAAAATTTTAAAGGAACTTTTTGTATAAGCCTGCAGTCTGCACGCAAATTTCCACACGCTTCTTCCATTAAATTAAGTTTGGTTAACAGCAATGCATGTATTTCTTATAGTCCAGCCATTATAAAACAAAATCTAGTCAAACCTGAACCAAATTTCAACAAAAGATTTTTTAATTGATTTTAATACTTTGATAGGGTATTGACAGCATATTCAAAATCCAACCATGGCAACATACATAATTTTCATGTTAAAAATGCACAATTTTACGTTAAGATTTTCGTTAGATAAGTTACATTCTATTTAATTATACAGTTTTGATAATGTTACCTATGACTTAAAACAGTAAAAACAATGCTATCTTTCTGATGCATAGAGACAATTATCTTATCGTTAATAATATGATTTAACTTTATTAATAATTTATCGTTTTTATAGTAATAGGTAACTTTTCTTTTCTCGTTGAACGGTAACTAATAACATTTATTGTGTAAATCAAATATTTTTACTTTATTTTAATTTTGCATTCTTTCATTGACGGGTCATTCCCGAGTTTTGCCCGCCGACTTAAGAAATTCCCGAGTTATGCCCTTGTGACGTCACCTATTTTATATTTTATTGTATTTTACAATAGGGCGTAACTCGGGAGAAATAATTGGATTAAAAAAATCCTACTAATGCCACAGGGCATAACTCGAATTTTTTAGTTCCAATTATTTCTCCCGAGTTACGCCCCAGGGCATTTTACATTTATTTTATTATTTTATTATTGCAGCTTTCAAGAAACTTGGAAGAAGAGACGCTTGGAAACAATTAAATTTCATTCTTTTGATTGATGAATTAAAACTGTTATTACTTTGAAAAATTAGATTTTCCCTTTCCCTTAATTTGCGTAAGTTTGAATAAAAGTATTCAAAGAATGCTTCTATTGTTCATGTTGCAAACTCCACCTAAGTTTTGTACCGGTCTTGATTTCAAAAATCTTGACAATTCATGGAGTCTAAAACATTTATAATTACAAACAAAAACGGAATTTTCAGCAGATTTTTAGACAAAATGATAAATTTAAAGATTTTCTTTAACATATTATTTACAGATTTTAATGGAAATCCTTAGTTCAGTTTAGTTTATGCAAAAACTTAAAAAATTAAGAATATGGATAAACCGCCCTTGGTATATTCAAATTTAGTTTTATATTTTTGTTAATAGACTTATAGACTTTGAGCTTAAATACTTAAAAAAAAGAAAAATTCTCTGCTAGATCTAAGCGATGAAAGCGAAAAGTCCGTACTCATTTGGGTTTGTTATCATTTTTGACATTTTGGTCAATAAAACCACGTTAACAACATGTATCAGATGTGAATTTGTGCTAATATTTGATCAAAGTCTCATATAATATGGCTATCATTGCAGATTGTTTTTTAGCGGTAAAAATGGCACTTTAAATTATAATTAAATTTTGGAATAATTGTCTTTTTCCAAAAACAATAGTCAAGTTCATTAATTAATCATTTATATATTTGAAAACAGATAAACACTAACTGAGATTTCATTTCAAAATTTATTATAATTGTAAATGATTATCTAGTAAGTATGACTTTTTGGTAATTGTGATTCGAGCGTGAGATGTGGAAATTCACGGTCCTTTACCATGGCATTTTACGCCTTCTACGTTTAGTCTAAAAATCGCCTCCAATTTGCATGCTGAAACAGTGTCACGGTATGAGTCTTCTACAAGTGTAAGATGCTTTGTTTTTACGATTTTGTAAGAGGAATGATAGATCTCATTTGATTCATTCTAGGTGCAGCAGGGTTCTTTATGCTCGGCTAAAATGATGTCAGCGTGGGTGCCAATATTTTGTAAATATATTTATTAAACTTCTTTCTGTCGACTCACTTAAATTAATCTCACAATCTTATCGGAGGATATATTCATTAATTTTAGTTGAGGACATCAAAACCATCGCGAAATTGGTATATTTGGAAATGATTTGTATGATTTTTTGTATGATTTTTTCGATTCGATTATTTGATTTTTTTAACTTGGGGCCAACAAATAGTTATACAAACTAATTTATTATAGAAGAGCACACGGGTATGGTTCTGGTGTACTTAGAGCTCCCATTTCAACTGAAAACTAAAAATTTAAGAGTAAACTTTGAGAGGGAAAATGATGTTACAGAGTTAGTGGATTTTGCAAACTTTTCAACAGACCAACACTAAAGTGCTTTTTCACAACTTAATGTGTGGTTTTTTTACTGCACCTTCTCCAACTACTTCTTTTACGGCGCTCCACTTACCGCCTGTCTCATCGAAGCACCATCCATGTGGATTAAAGATATAAGTCGAATCGCCCTTATAATTTCGTGTCTCTTCATTGAAACATCGCCAAAAAAAGTTAGCCGCCATCGTACAAAGTTTTACAAGCTTTCTTAAGATATTAACATAGACAAATACTGATATATAGTTCCACCAGCATATTAATATTCGTGCTCTAAATAAGATGGTTTGATTTGATCCATAGCGATACCAAGATCGGCTTGAATGCTGCTCATCTTGAATAAAAATGTTGGATTTCCATTCATCTCACGATTTTTTATCAAATAAATATAAAATGAAATTTTTTTGAAATAAACGTGTGCGAAGATTTGTTACAACCTCAAAGTTGTGACCGGTTGAATTTTCTTCTAGAAGGACATGTGCATGGCGTATTGCATGGTATTAACTCGAAACACAAGTTTAGCTCTTTTTTGAATTCTTCAAAATCACACAAAAAATGCCACAATAATGAAACAATAATAAAATAAATGGATTATACTTCGGTCCATATCTCGGGAGAGATTATACTCCGGTCCATATCTCGGGAGAGATTATACTCCGGTCCATATCTCGGGAGAGATTATACTCCGGTCCATATCTCGAGAGAGATTGTTACTATAAAAAAATCCGAGTTATTCCCCAGGGCATTTCTCGGATTTTTTATTGTGATTATTTCTCCCGAGTTATGCCCTATTAGAAAATACAAAATACATAGGGGCATACTTCGGGAATTTCTTAAATCGAGGGGCATAACTCGAGGGCCATAACTCGGGAAAGACCTATGTCTCTTCCGTTAAACTCAATCGTCAAATATAGGTTTTTACACTTAAACTTTAAACTAATGTATGAAAATGAGCAAAGAACATGATAATAATGCGTGCATTATATGCAAACAAAGGGTCCCAGAAACTAAGAACTTATTTGAAAGTTCAGTAGTGGATAGTACCCAACTGTACATTTAATCCAGAAGATTGGGGGTCGTTATAAATTAATTATGAGCTCACACTTTTACGACAGACATGACTGCAGTTCCAGAAGAGCTGTTGTGAATTATTTTTTGCAACTGTGGTGCAATGTACGTGCCAAAAAAACGGCCTATCTTGCAGTGATGCATGTAAGAGCTGCAGTGGAAAGCTGCTCGAAACTTCAACAGCTTCCCTTATTTGAAGATGAAGACGACGACTATTTTGAGAGCGACTTTGAAAATATTTTCGAACTGGACACATTTTTATATAACCAGAAAAACTAGAAAAATAGTATATAGCTCTTACTATACGGTAGATATTTAAACACCTCTTCCTTAATTCTTGTGAACCATTTAAGAGCATATTTCTTTCCGTATTTATCTTTAACTGCTGTGAGCGTTCTGCAAATTATAAAATGAGAAATTTATCAAATATCTCAGAAAATGTGATTTATCTTAGATATGAAAATTAAATGTGTCGCCAAGGTCAGATTTTGTTAGATTTTGGATATTTATAACTATCTTAATCAATTAAAAAACCTTCTCTTGCAATTTATTTCAGGTATATTTTTATAATGACTGGATTATTAGATTTTACTGCCTTTCAAAAAATTTTCAAAGAAGGGCCATATGTCTCTTCCAGGAATTCCTGTTATCTAAACTTGGGTTTTTTATTGACTTTTTTTACATTCTTATATTTTCCGTTTTTATTTAAAAATTGTTAAAATATTATTAAAGATAGAAGTTATTATAATATTATTTATATATTGTGGAACCCGTTTTTGTCCCAGGTGCAGCTGTAGGGACACTTTTTATTCAAGGCAATACTGGTGATTCTGAAGCTGAGCCTTCCTGAAAGGACAATATGTCCCTGTTCCAGAATTTTCTACAAGAAAATAAAAAACAAAAGAAAGTCGATGAAAATGGGTTTTTTACCCATAATTTAATAGAAATAACTGATAAAGAATTAACCAACGAATCTAAGTTAAGGCGATTTTAATTTCCATTGATAAATGTATGTTCTGGACAGGTATGCAAACACTGTCAACATTAAACTTCATTTTTCATTTTCGAATGGTTAGAACCAGCGGTATAATTTTAAAACTTTGAAGGGGTAAGAAGAAATGTTCAACATCTTCAGTTAAAAATCCATAAAAGAAAAATTGTATCATTTAAAGAATTTGTCTTAGCGTTAATTAGAATTCGAAGTGGATTTGATATCGCTGAAATATCAACTTTATTTGCTGTTAGCCCTTCCCAAGCCAACAAAATATTTGCCACATGGGGTAAGGGGCAACCCCTCTAAATTCATTCAAAAATGTATTTTTTTGATTTTGTGGTTATATATAATTTCAAATATGTAAAATAAGAAAAATATCACTTTAAATGCTAATTTTGAGTATAAGTGCTTCAAATTCCACTTTTAAATATACCCCTTATAAATTCTCATTCATAGTAACGCACATAACAACGCGCTTAGGGTTCAGAAATTGCTCTTACGTACGTAGCTCACACGGTAATATAAACGATAAAATCCAACTTATTATGGATTCTTGATATATGAAACAATTGTGAAAACATTGGCTCAACAGGTCCGTACGATTATTTGTCAGCAAAAGAGCTTTTGAAGTTGTTAAATAATTGTGACTTTTTAAAAAAATGGCTAAAACTTGTAGAATCAAGAAAAGAACAAAAGGATCTAAGCAAAGGAAGGCATTTAATACGAAAGCATCTACTGTAGCTATAAATGAAAATGATGATAACACTATAAATAATGTAAATATTGATTTTAATCTAAATTCAACTAATATAAATGCTATTTAAAATTTTTCTCATGTAAATAACGAATTACTCAACAACAACCACAACGAAATTAATATATCCTCATCATTTTTATCTACTGGTAAAGTTGAAAATATCAAATAATATACTTCTTGCAAATTTGAAGCTATTTCAGGTTATCATTTAATTGATGCGGTTATTCTAGCTCGGCTTTTTAGTTCGCTGTCGCGTCCGGAGTGTGACAATTCTACGTTGACATTGGATGAACAGCATAATAAGAAACAAGAATTATTATCAATGTCGTTTTTGAAATGTTCAAACTATCACTACATAAATCAGTTTCACACATCTAAACCATGTGGCAGAGGTTTTGATGTTAATAATAGAATAATGAATAAAATGCGCTCAATGGGTCATGGTTACGCTGGTGTAAAGAATTTTACCAGAATATTGAATCTACCACCATCAATGACTGAAAACAATTTTACAAAAATGACTAAAAAGTGGCATCCATCACAAAAATCGTTGCAGAAAAAACAATGCTTGAGGCAGCAAATGAATTGAGAAAAAAATTTTAAAAAGAATGAAAAATGTCTCGGTGGTCGTGATTGACTAACAGATGCAACAATTGACAGGCTGAAAAATTTTGCAGGGGTTGCAATAAGACAAAATGCTGGCAAATTAAAAGAAATGAAAGATGCCTTTCTGTCTTACGTGTTTCATGTTACGTGCTCAAGAAACTGGTACTGTTGACATTGTCCTGCCGGTAGCACCAGTTAGTTTAAGTACAATGCTGATAAGGCATACCACTAGAAATAGTCTAAAAAATCAAGCTATCTGTGTAAGTAAAGTGAACTAGAGAAGTGCCTTCATGGAAAAACACAGAATGCAAATGAAAGTTTCAACGGAACAATTCGGGACCGTGTGCCCAAAGTCGCGTTTGTGCCGCTCACTCAATTAGATTTCGGGTTATATGATGCTGTAGCAATTTTTAACATTGGTGCAAAAGCATCATATGAAATATATGAAGATTTAAGTATCGATCCCGGAATATATATGCTAAACGGAATAAATGCTATTAATTACGAACGGAAAAAAAAATTCAGAAACACGAATGGACGAAACCAAAAAATCTAGGCGCCAGAAAGCTGTAAAAAAAATGACACGATAGCTGAAAAGGAAGATGAACTATATATAGCTGGTGGATTTTAAAAACCGTTGATAGATTTTCACTAAATTTTGTAGATATTTTACCTGTTTTTACTTAATTTCATTTTATATTTTTTTAAAATATTTTTTAAATTGACTTATTTTTAATTCGCTTAATTTTTGATGCCGGCCTTGATTTCTTGAGAACCGTTAAATATTTTTGAAGGAAATTTTCAGGGAGATTTTTTGACATGAAATACTCCGATTTAAACGAAATAGAATTTTTTTTAATTTTTTTTCCTAGCGGTAATACCTAAATATTTCGCCCAATATTGATCGGTCGGTCAATACACGAAAAAAATATTCTGTTTCGTTTAAATCACAGGTTAACCCTTTATAAACATAATATAAAAACTTTTTTCAGTAGAAATAAAATCTGCTCTGCCAATTTGGGCCAGCGTAAACATAGAATTGGGCCAATTTTATGTGTTTTCCACCTACTATGGAGAATATTTAAGGGCTCTATATCAGTTAGAGAAATTTTTACAAAAAGTTGTTTTATCGCGTTAAGGTGGATTAACTATGATCAAACAGTAAATAATATTTAGCTGAATCTTTTATGGCTAAGTAGTAAAAAATAAAGCAATTAAAAAAAAAAATCATAATGGCGGTTAAAATTTTGGTATACTTTGAGATGGACACCCGTCGGCTTATAACTTTTAAGGATATTAACCATATCAATTTAAAACTTTACATACTTATCACATACACCGTAATCTATTTTTTTTTTTTACAAAGTACCCATTTTTTAAATATTTCCATGGCAACAAAATTTTCATATAATATAAGAAAGAAAAAAGCTGATTTTCATAAAATTGGTCGTTTAAAAATAATTGAATTTAGTTTCAGATTATAGTTTAAGGTATTGTGAGCATAAGTTCAAAATTTAAAGACAAACTTTTAATCATTTTTAAAACTACAAGCCGACGAACAATCACAATATTCGGAAAATGGTCAAAAATGCTAAAAAACAGGAGCAAAAATTATTAGTGAAATATTTGTAAAATATCAAATAACTAGTTAAAGGCTATATTCATTGTCTAAAACTATCCTCTACCAGTGGAGGGTCCTTCTTTCTCAATATTTTGATCTTGTTTTAGTTTTTACTATGTCTGAGGATTTTTCTACGCTTCTTCTGTAGGTCTGACATACTAAAACTTGAAAGACATTTGCGTAACTCAATATCATTTACGCAGCATCTTGTCATGTCAACAGCTGGTTCAATACTTAAACACTTGCTTATCTCTAACTAATGTTGTTTGTTGACCTTAGTTGAATTGTGCTGTGGTATCATTTACACATAGATATAAAATATCAAGACCGACATGGGTGGATTTCGGCACTTGATTCCAAATCATCCCGTTAAAAGATTCATTTGCGTTTTGTGTCTTACTATGAAGACATTTTTCTAACATATTTTTTCTACATAGATTATCATATATAGGTAATATAGCCTTTTTGATCTCTAATGGTAGGTCACGTTTTAATTTATAAAGGTTAGTGTTATTTATTTAAATTGGCACCAGCTATCTTCTAATATCTGACAGCTTACATTGTAACCAGCAACGTGATACAATGATGCAAGACAGACTTTTCTCATGGCATCAACACTTCCAAAGTTTTTACGAAGAGCAAAACCAAAGTAGTTTTGGAGTGTATCAACTTTTGCATCCGTCAATTTGCCTCCACTTCCCAGTATTTTTCGTTAGTTTCCACAGCCGCGATCCAACTCGTTTATGATAATGGCCGATGCTTTCAAATTTTCGGTCACTCTTTAAAGGCTCATATATTTCTTTGACAGCTGAAAAGATTTACTATCACCATCACCATAAAAAGGAGTGTAATAAAGACTATGTTTCTCTTTAGACATTCTAAATATACTTTCCATAGCAAGCGATGAACCGATGTAGTTCAAGTTAAAAAATGAATATATAAATGACATTGACAGCATTTATTTTGAAGGTATTGCAAGTCCTTTTTTTCCATCGATGTCATTTAATGAAAGTGATTTGGTATGATAGCAACAAGGAAATGCTAGAAACGATATAACTGTCGATAACATGGACATATTTTGTAGTATAAACCCTGATTTACATTGCTTGCTATCATCTTTTTTACTAGTGTTAATGTCACTAACTAAAGAGATGAAGCTGTTGAAGGTTCAGTAAAAGAAGATCGCGAGTATTTTACTTCACCCTCTTCAGCAGCTGATGGCAGTGAAGGGATGGTCTCAGTTTTTTTTACCCTTGTTTGGATTTTTGGTTTTCTTACTTCTCTGCTTCCTACAATGCCCTGCGTTACCAGAGTCTCTGTTTCTTTCTTCAAAATCCATAATATTTCAAAATCAATTCAATTTTTTTAGTTTAAAATTCTTGTTCACGATATTATGCTATTTATAAAAGTTTATTATTAAGGTTTAGTTATTATAAAACCCGAACTACTTTTAAACCTTTTCGAGGTTAAAGAGGAGCAAAAATAAACATCAGTTTTTTTGCTTTTTTATGTTTTTCTTTTTTTTTTTTTTTTTTTTTTGCTAGATTTGCAGCTAGAGCTCATTTGGCAACAACGTGAAACATTTTTTATTAAAAACAATAATCTTATCAATTTTTATGCGATATCCCATAAAATCCATTTTTTTTTCTGCCAATAGATAAAAACCAAATCAAAAGTAATTTCAATACTGTCGACAGAAAATTTATTTCTTTCTAGCTACAGATTTAATGTATATTAATCTCTGGTAGCTTAAGGAAATTTGTTGTTTTTTGAATCCTGTTGCAGTTCTTTTCTATCATCAATTACCATATGCCATTAAAAACTTTGGCTTGCCAACAAGTTTGTCATGCTTTTGCAAACCTTTAGATATTGAATAGATCTTTCTTTAGTAACATCGCGATAAATCAGGGTAAAAAATCTTTTTGGGTAGCATGTGAACCATTTCTCTCTAAACCCCTATATGCTAAGATAGAGTTCAGTTTCTTGAAAATAGAAATTTTATTTCTGAGGAGAAAGCACTTGCAGCGATATTTTGCTAATATTGCTGCTTCTTTAAATATTCGACCATGGTTGCCTACTGTTTTTAATGTTTTTGACCCTACATCAGAAACCTATATACAGCATCCCATTTCTAGTTTTGATTCACATCCAGGCATTTTTGCAATCCCGAAAGCATCTCCTCTTACAAACTTATTCCATTTTAGTCACATTGAACCAGGGGAAGTGTATAATGTCATCATGAAACTAGAAAAAATGAGTGATCATCGGACCGGACTCTAAAAACCCTGGAACAAAATCACTGTGTAATTATGACAGATTGTATTAACACTTCGATCACCTTTTGTACTTTCCCTGCTGAAGTGAAGAGGACAAATATAATTCTTGCTCATAAAAAAAATCATACATTAGATAAAAGGAATTATCGGCCAATTAGTATATTACCCACGATATCAAAAGTCTTCGAAAAAATTTTGCTTAAAAAGTTTTTTCCAATTATAGGTTTTCCCCTTTACTATGTGGTTTTCGCAAAGGTTTCTCCAATCAGCGCACCTTTTTTCGATTAATTCAGAAGTGAAAAAGTTCTCTCAATCGAAAAGGAAGTGTAGGCACAATCCTTATGGATTTATCGAAAGCATATGATTGCATCCCTCATCTCCGTCAAAAGCTTGTATATACTTAAAGACTACCTCAGTTCTAGGAGAAAAAGTGTTAAGCTGGGTTCAACATTTAGTAAATTATGGATATTATCATAGGCGTACCCCAAGGATCTATACTTGGGCCTCTCCTTTTTAATATCTTGACATGTTCTTTTTTGTGTTTGACTGTGATGTTTAGAACCTTGCAAATGATAATACCATATACGCATGTGAAATTTCTTTTAAAAATGTTCTATGTCGTCTTTAAAATGACGCTTCCCGGTTGCAGGAGTGGTTTAAATACAATTCTTTCATAGCAAATCCTGAAAAATTTCAAATTTTTTTTCGGATTGAAAGATGCTCTGTCTAGATAATTGTTATTTAATAGCAAAATTGATGTAAAAAAATGAAGTGAAACTTCTTGGTATTATTATAGATTGTTAATTAAATTTTACTAGTCACATCCAGGAACTACGTATGCAGGCTAATAAAAAACTTAGCTGTTTGATCACACATAGAAGTTACTTAGATTTCAAGCAGACAAGGACTCATGTACATAGCTATATTTTAAACTAATTTTTGTATTGTCCACTAATATGGGTGTTTTGTAAGAAAACTGACCATATTGAAATTCATAGGGTACAAAAGAGAGCTTTAAGGACGATTCATCAAGAGCATTCCTTCAGTTTTGACAAACTATCGTCGCTAGAAAACACAGTCAAGATTCATGCAATTTGCATTTTCTCATGGTTGAGATTTACAAGTCCATAAATAAATTAAACCCAGAACTAATGTGGGAAAATTTTGAAACAAAGCAAATCCCCTTCTCTTTACGAATTGGTTGTATTTTGAAACACCCTCCGGTAAAATCATCCACATACGAAATAAATTCCCTGCTGCTTAAAGCCTGTTATCTCTGAAACAGTCTCCCAATCACTTCAAAGAACTGCGTATCTTTGTCTCTTTTTAAAAGATCTCTCCTTAAATGGGACTACAAATCTTGTTCTTGTAGTATTTGCCTTTAGAATTTATAATTTTTGTTATGGATTTTTATTTTACCCACAAAAATATTTGTTGGTCTGTATTAGTATATGTAAATCTTGTATTCATTTATAACTATTGTGTGTACCAACGTTTAATATATAAATGAATGAATGAATGAATGAATGAAAAGGTAAACTAAAGTAAATTAAAAATATTTATGACATGCTTGTCATAATTACATAAAATTTCATATATTTTTTCAACTATTAGTTTGATAAAAAAAGGATCTAGAAGAAGCAAAATTTTATCTGTGTTTCCTAAAGAACAAACTTAAACTAACTGTTTATTGTTAAAAACAAATATTCTTAGCCGTCTCCGAAGCTTTAACAATGTTTTTAAAATATTGAAATAAAATGAAACGAGAACTTTAAGTAAAAAAATGCTATTTTTGTCTCAGGTCACGTGACGTAAACAAATCTTTGGCGTACAAAAGTCGGACCAGATAAAACGGAGGAATATTGTATAATTATTTATTTATAATAAACATTTGAAAATAAATATAAAATTGTCATAAATTTTTCTCGTATAAAATAGGCCATCCGACGCACGCTAAACGCATTGTGAACATTGATAAAGATTAATAAAATTGATATTAATTTTTTTACCCAAAACGATTTTAGCTGATATTCCTGCTATTGGTTTCAATATTGAGGTTGATTGTAGATACTTTTATTCCAATAAATCGTTTTTCCTAAGCAATCTTTCATGAAGCATAAAAAAGGTATGTTACAATTAAATAATGTAGTTATGCTGATTTCTCTCCAATTTTTTGCAATTTCATTGCTTGTTTGTCCACACTTTTTCCTTTTATGCAGTTGTTTCATCTATTAGCGTTTTTGAATGATGCGGTAAATCACCGTTAGGTATACCTGGCTCATTACTTAAGGGAACAACACAACTGCTGTTTTCAATGTTTTCTGATTCCGGGGGTCGCGATGAAGATCCTTGTCTAAATGTTAACCGCTTCATACTCATGTAATTACGAACTAAATTAAAACGTCTATGAACACGTTTTCTAATCATGCGTTCTTCTTTTTCCTTTGCTTGTTCTTTTTTTGCTTCTTCGGTCTTTCTGCGATTTCTCTCCTTTGTATAAAAGTATTCAAAATTAGATACAACGACAGGAACGGGTAACGCTATTGTTAATACACCGCATACTACAGCCATGGCACCAATAATTTGACCCCATAAAGTTTCTGGGAACATATCACCATAACCGACCGTAGTCATGGTTACGATTGCCCACCAAAAAGCATTAGGTATCGAATGGAATTTGGTTCCTACATTTTCGTATTCGGCATAATATACACAACTTCCAAATATAAGTATCATAACAAATAAGAAAAATGCCAGCATTATCAATTCGTTAAATGACGCTTTTAAAGTATTTCCTAAAATTTGCAGTCCCCTTGAATGCCTTGAAAGCTTGAATACTCGTAGTACTCGAATTACTCTTAAGATATCTAGAGAAGCTCCCTTCGATGCTATTATAATATTAAGGTAAAATGGTAAAATTGATAAAAAATCAATGATATTACCAGTTGTTAAAAAGAACCTAACTTTATTCGGACAGCAAATAAGTCTAAGTATGAATTCAGTTGTAAACCAACATATTACTGCTGTGTTTATTTGTTTCATCCAATTTTCATGTTTACTTGGTTCGGTTATATATGTTCCATTTGCGAGTAATACTTTAGTACTTTTAAAACCAGGAATAGTTTCAATAATAAATAAGATCAGAGAAAGAACTATAATTATCACCGAAAAAATGCCAAATACTTTTGCAGGCATACTAGAATCAGGATTTTCTAGAAACTCCCACATTACACGAAAAGGGGGGAAGTTGGGCATTTCTTCTATAACTTCCACTTCCTTCAAGCCATTGTCAATTTGTAATTTTTCTATCAGAGCGTCCCCAACATCAAAAAATATAAGTTCGTTTATAAAAATATGTATAGGTATGTTGGGCGGTCGAGCCATAATACCACCTGATTGGTAGTAATATAAAATAGATTCAAAAGTTGCTCTATGTCTGTCAAAGAAATATTGACCAGTTTTTTTATTCTTAAACAAGTTTCGCCTCTCTGGATCTCCAAGCAATGATTTCGGAAATTTTCTTAACGTTTTGCTATACGTTTGAAATATTTTACCAGCAACGTTTATATCAACAACTTCATGTTTTTCATCATGACCGATATATTCATCGTCCGTATCTATATAATCAGAAAAAGAATTTTCTTGGTTTTCGTTACCGTTATTTTGTTCCTTCTTTCTTCTTGGCATGAACATCATTTATGCTAATTATTTCGATCAATGTAGCCGAGTCAAAATGAATCTCAAAACTATATTTTTCAAATGTATAAGGATCAATAGTTTCAATAGAAATTGAATTCTTTACTTTAACTATATATTTAACCAATAGTAACAGCATAAAAAATTATTTCCTCTTCCAAATAAAAATTGGATTATATTTCCATTTGCACATTATAATATTGTAAAAAAAAAATCGTGGTCGGTTTAAGCATCTTCTTCATTGATATACAAATGCCTCGAGAGTGCTAACATTATGTATATTTTAACTATGTTTCTCTTTATGTATATTTTCAAAATCAAAATTCAATTTTCTAAAAATAAAGTTCAACTATAGTTAATATTATAGTTCATTTATATAAACATACTATAAATATGTATAAATATACTATGATAATACGCGATTTGATATTTTAAAGATATTACTTTGGTGCTTTTAATATATATTCAATTGAGTTGGAGGAATGTTTCAATCAGGCATTCATTATGAATTGCTATATAGCAACTTCAATGATTAATCATAAAATATTCAAATTTATATATCATATTTGAAATGCACTTACAGCAGACATTTGAATACTATTTCCAATTTCGTTTATATATCGTGAGTATGACCGCTCCAGCACTTAATGCATAGAAAATTCTGTTGATATTTGAAATATATCAAAGTTTACATAAAAATCATAGTCAACAGAAAATACCATGATATTGCATTGAAATGGCAAATAATTGGGAATTTACCTTCTTTTTGATTTTATTTCTTTGTTTTTTTTTCAAACTTCTTTGAACGTGTCAAAGTGAAAATTTCACCAAATAAAATCAGCATGCACATAAATGATTATTTCATCCTAAATTTACTTCGATTTTGTGAGAACAGGGTTTTAATGATAAAATGATTAATTTTATCTAATATCTTAACTTGCTTATCGAGCCCAGGCTGCCTTCTATGTAGCTATATTCAATTAAACAGTTAACATCAAATCAATGAAACAAGCGCAGTCCGAATAAATCTCAAGAACACTCTGTTAGCTGTAATAATTTTAGCGACATATCAAAAGTAAATAATTGTTCAGGGGATCTGCCTTAATAGCGTTAAACCACCTTCCAAAGCTCTCTAAATGGAATAATTCGAATCAACAAGCCTTTTTAATCAAAAATTACTCGGCTTCATATCTTTTAAGGAAGAATGAAAAACAGAAAAAGAGTTTTTTGAAGAGTTTTCAAAATCAACCTCGCTAAAAATAAATAAGTATTCATGCTCTTCTACAAATCCTGTAATCGGTCTCAGATTGAATAACTATGTTAAACACGTGTTCAAAGTACTACGGAAACAAGTATTGGAAACTGTTTGATTCAAATATTTTGAAAAAAATTAGGAATTAAATAATCAGTCATGTTACAGGTCACCTATTATGTGGAACGACCGAGATCACGAGGAGAAAATTGAAGAAAAGTAAAAATTGAGACATTTTTCAAGGATGACCACGTTGAAGCTCGTATTTTTTTTTTTTTTTAATATTAGATATCTCTTACCTCGCTAAAGCTTCATCGCAAGAAAGTTTTAAATCATACCTGATAATAAACGGCAAATAACTGATAATAGTTTCAAATAAAATTTTGGACAAATTCATTAAACTTTCTGAAAAGTTCCATTATACATATATTGTTTTACGATAAAAATTACACAATTTGCAAATAAAAAACAATTTAAAGTTCACATAAATATTTTAAATTTACAAAATTTACAATGTACAAAATAATTAATCAACAAGAAAGCTATGTAGCTATCGTAAATTGAACTAGAGATACCTGAGACAGCAACGGTATCCTATCCATAAGGAATTAAAAAAATAGTCGAGACTGTATGAAGAGTAAAGAGTAAGTCATCATTGATAAAATAATTGTTACACAAAAGCTAGTTCTCTGAACTTAAAACCATGAACTTTTTAAGTAGTAAGTAGGCTGCTTGTTTGTACAAACAGCAAAAGATTATTCCGTTGAATTTTTTCTTTATTTTTTTTTTTTTTTCACCATATAAAAACACAAAGAGAAAAAAGATAATTTACAAGCATGAATTTTTATACAATAAATTCCTTCCACAGATCTTATTGCCGTAGATTTTTTTTTTTTTAAAGCTTTGACGCAAAAGCTTTTAAAGCTTTAACGCTTTTTTTACCGCTAAGTACCAAAATTTCAGTATTCCTGACCTTGTTTTTATCAAAATTTTTGTCATTATTTTTCCGACACAAACGACCATCTAGCGACAAAATCGTATGTGGAAGCAATTATAACTTATATTTTTATATTTATATAAAATATAAATACAAAAATCAATAATAAATATTCGAGTTATTAAAACGAAATTACTAACTGAATTTTCTGCGGATAAATTTCGCAAAACAATCTTTAACTTTTAGTGTTTGTAAAAACAATTTAATTGAAACCGATGATTAAGGCATATAATGATATGATTGCATTAGAAATAGATGAAAGGATTCTTTGCTTACGAAAATTATATTTTTAGTTTAATTTGAAAAATTTTTAAGGGTAAAAACTTTTCGAACTTGTAAATTTAAAATCTTTGAGTTAACGCTCGCGAATTAGACGCTAAATCGTGAAATTTGCAAGTTATTTTTAATTATTATTATGCAATTTCAAGTAAGGTGTCATTAACGAACTGGTTTCATTTTAAAATCAATGAAGCTTTCTTGTACATTTACTAAAACTATGAAATCGGATTTGAAATATCCATACAGGATATAAATTAGTAATTTTACCCTATCTCCTTCTCCTACTTTACAGCGATTAGTTTACTTGATTTTTAGACTTATTTTATGCAAGATCTGACCTTTAGAAATTAAAAAAATAAAAGAAAATTTTTGCGTCCGGAAAAGGAAAGTCATTTTCTAACAATTAACTTCTACGTAATTAGGTACCACTGAATAACATTAGAAAATTTATACAAAAATTTACAACATTCTTATCCCATTTTCTGTATAATGCAAATATAATTCATTGAGAATTTTACCAAATTTTCCATATAATGCTAGTTGAAATCTTTGATATCAACAAGTAAAAGTTTCATTCGGGTGATTTATAGAATAGCATTATTTTCAAATATTACGGTAAATATTACGGCAAATATTACGGCAAATATTACGGCAAATATTACGGCAAATATTACGGCAAATATCACGGCAAATATTACGGTTTCATTGCAGACAAACGATCAATAAGTTTTTGTAACTGCATTTTCTGAATTCTTAAACTATGACCATCCTGAGGATGCTCATCACAGTGTTGGTATCTTGTTTCAGTGCTTTGTGACGGACTCATTGCTCTCCGTATTAGACTATTTCTTCTTTGGACATGGTTTTCCTTGTAACTTTCAACAGAGCTTTGTCTAGCATGCTCCTCAACTCTAATCTCCAAGTTTTTTAACTATAACACAATTATAAAATAAAATGAAACCAAAAAAAAAAAGAAAAAAATAAAAATACGTAGAAAAAAATCCTCAAACATCTCTCGTTAATTACAATCATGGTGAAAATATTATGAGAATTATACGCCATTAGGACACCTTATTAAACCCTTAGCATCCCATGCGCGGACCAATCCATGATTTCACTACGACCACTTTGAATGGTCGTAGCTCAATACACCCTCTTTTAAACCATGCAAGACCAATTGGAAATGAAAACAGAAAGATTGAATTATATTATAAGCAATCAATCAACTTATAACTTTATGATCGGTTATCGTAAAGTTATAACCTCAAACTTTTTGTGAAAAATTTTTGTTATGGCATCTGTCGCAGATTCATCAAAGTAAAAAAAAAGTAACTTCAACACTTTTTTGAACACTTCTGTGGGTAAAATTCAGCTGGCTTGAGATAGTGACGATGATACTGATGAAGTTAGAGATCCTATTAGAGAAATCTTTGGTCAAAGTGAAGATGAGTTTAATGATTTTCAACCTTTCTCAAATGGAGATGATCAAAACTCAGGAGATGAAAGTAGTATAAATATTTCTCCTGTTGCAAAAGAAAAAAAAAAAAAAAAAACTAAAGTTATCGATTCGCCCTCCCTCACCTCGTTCCGACTGGTTGGGACATGAAACATTGGGAAAAAAGATGATGAGAAACTCAAAATATTACAGCCTTTTATTGCTAACCCAGGTATTACAAACATTGAAATTCCAGGTGAAGTTGATAAACTTTTTTTTTTTGTTAATTTTGTATAACCGATTTAATAATAGAGTATATAATTACTTAAACACATAATTATGCCGCACAATACTTTGAATCGGTCGGAGATAATTTACCAGCCTTCTATGATTTATGCAGGTGGTCAGCCGACGGCATAGCTAATGAAAAAATGTCGAAATTTGTTATGCGTTCGTTTTACTTTGGTATTTGATATCTTTTGGTACAAAAAGATTTAATCCGCTAATACTGGGCAGCTGATCCGTTAATCGCACGATATTTCCCCGAAAGATTCAAAAAAACCGAATCAGCCAATCATGTAAATGTTGCGTGTCTGCCGAACATATAACCTCACCGACATGTGATGCCAGTAAAAAAATAATACTTGGGCACGAAACATCATATGAATGTGAGCAGTATCAAATTCCATTATGTGTCAAGCCTTGGTTTATGCTGTACCATACATATAAGGATTATATTGGGAAATACATTATGAATAAAAAAAATGATTAGTTATTTTACTATGTTATTATACGGTCTAAAATGGAGCCTTCGCCACGTTCTAAATACATAAACATAGTCTTCCAGAATGCTTACATACCCTACTTAATGAATGTTTATATACCTTGCTTAATGGTTTAAAACGAAAAAAGACTAGTTTTGCCAAAAAAAATTTTTTAACAATCTTAAAGCATCTCTTATTAACTACCCTCATGGTAAAAATATTATGAGACTTATACGCCATAAGGACACCTTATTAATTGAAAAGTTTTGCTTATAGACTTACAACTTAGAAATTTTTTTTTTCTGCAAGATCTAAGGATGAAAGTGAAAAGTCCGCAGTAATTTGGGTTATTATTTTTGCGATTTTGGTCAAGAAACTCTCTTTTGCAGCATGCGATAAATGTAAATTTGTGCTAATGATACCTGCGATTCTAGTTTTCCAGTATAACTATGCAGACTTTCCTTTGCAGCAATCAATTCTTTTTCTAACCTTCGCTTATCTTCTTCAAGATACTTGACACGTTCATTTTCTTTATTTATTACTACTAAATTAGTCTTCTCCTCGAATAAGTTGTCATTATCTAAGCAAGGTACTTTTCCGTTTTTATCTAAATAGCACCAAAACAATCAACTTATGTGAGAATCGCAATGGTAAATATCCATAAAATTTGGAACAAAACTTTTAATGTAACTAACTAGGTACTTCCATGCAGATAACGCAAAGCAAAGACAATTTCATATTACAAATAGGAAAAGGTAGATAGTATCTACTGCTGGAAAAACAGCAAAAACACCCCATACTCAAAATTTCCAAGCTTTAATAAAATGTGGGATTGAATCGCCCTAGAATTTTAAGTAACTTGAGAGATAAAGAGCAAAACTTTATTGTTAGGATTAAAGAACTAGCTCTGTGTTCGAAGTACATAAATATTTAAATAAACACCTATTTATTTCATATTTTTGAAATTGTATGTTTCATATGAGAAGTAATAAATGAAAAGTTGGATAATAGCTTTACCTTTTTTTGACAATATCGATGCCATAGCTTGTGTTAGTCCAAGTGACTTGGTTACTCCTACCACACCGTCTTGATCATTTGTGAATATGTAAGACGAATTAAATTCATCAGAAGCGTGCTTGCGGACAGCTGCTAAAGTTTGGCTTGCATGCTGCAACTTAGCCTTAAGATCTTGTATCTCTAGTTCTAACTGCAGTTTCTTCTCTTCTGACTCACGCTTTAATTCAACAGCCTTAAATAGCGGAGAAAATAATTGGTTTTTACTAGATAAATTATTTATAGTAAATGCTGTTTATGTTTATAATTTGTTAAAAACTTTTATGAACACATAGTATGAAAGTTCAGAATATATCGGGATGTTGCACTAGTTTTGGAACTTTTTCATTCGGTGGCATCATGTATGCTTTATGGAACACAAGCAATGCTACCTTGTTTTTGATAATTTGAAGGTTATATTTTGCCTGTATCTGCAGTGATGTCCGACACACAAAAAATATACGATGGAATAAATTCCCTGAGATTTAATCACTTTGAAGTAAATCAGTAAATTTTTAACACAGCAAGTGGAATACACGCTTTTCTTTTTCCAAGAATATTGAAGACAAAATGTGACAAAAAGGTTAAAAATATCCTAAGAATATGCTCATCTTGAATTTTTGCTTACAAGGTTAAAAATACACTTTGTAAGAATATTCATCCCAATGAAGTAAAATAGCCAAAATAGAAAAATCTGATATTTTCACTTTTTCATGATTCTATGAAAAACACCACTCACGTCATAAAAAAACTCTAACTTCCAGGAAATTCGAATTTTTCTGTATTCATAAGAATTGATTAGGCATACGCCTGACCGTTTTTCAGTCCATTGGTCAGTTACATTAGGCTAAGTAATGGTTTTGTGACATCAACCTAGGAACATTTACACCAGTTTGCCTTTAAGAGCATTACAATAACTAGCCTGAGATCTTCCCTGAGGGAGCCACTGTGCTAAGAATATTCTTGGAATATATTAGGATGATATACGTTGAAATCAAAAAACACCAACAGAAAAACGTGTACAATTTGTTTATAATACGTGAAATGAGATGTATCAAAAGTTTGTTGGCAAGCCAATGTTAAAACTGCTTTAAAATAGTTCTTGATAGAAGAAAACTGCAACAGAATTAAACAAACAACAATTTTTCTTATGCTATCAGTGATTAATATACAATAAAGCTGTAAAAATAACTTTCTTTTTCGATGGTATTGTAAATTAATTTTGATTTGGTTTTGATTTATTGGAAGAATAGATTAAACAAAAAATAATGATTTCATAGTATATAGTATGCATATAGTGAAATAATAAATAATAAACTTTTTGAACTCACTAACTGTTCATAAAACACCCATTTTATTGTGTAAAGACACGAAATTAAATATTAAAACAGCAGATGTTAAAGAATATTCAAATGGAACATTTATGAATCTTTTATTTTATTGACAAAATCGGAATTGATTTTGGTAACTATCAACTTGGTGACTAACAAAAGATAGATGATCTTTATTTTCTCGATTGAATTATGCTCTACTTTTCTTCTTCTTATACAGTTTTACATCCGTTTTCCATGCCAGTATAGGTAAGACCCGGTTATTTATGGCACTCTTCCATAACAAACCGTCCTGTGCCAATGCTTTTCGAATCCTTTTCTACTTAAAGTCATTTTTATAAACCTGTTCCCAAGTCATCTATGGTCTACCCTTCCCACGGTGCCCATCAATGTCAATCCCTCTCAATTTTTAATCCATTTATCGTTATCCATTCTCTCACTATGGCTCAACCACCTGAATCTACATTTATTGAAGTACTTCTCTAACACTTTCTAGAGCACATCTTTCTCGTAGCTCCTGATAGGATTTCATATCCTTCAATGTCATCTTACATATCTACCTTACTATCATCATATCGTTTCTCTCTAATCAGTTCAGGTCACTTTCCTTAACTGCCCAAGTCTCGCCACCATAAACCATAATGCTTCTTACACAAGCATTATAGAGTTTACCTTTTGCCCAAATCTTAAAATAGTCACAGAGAGAGAGAGAGAATGTTATATTTAACGTGGTGAACCAACAAATTGCCGAGACAATATTCCCAGATGGGCCCACGTGGCGGGTCTTGGAGTACTTAGAACGCCCATTTGCGTCTACGAAATTCGCTCAACCAAACAA
>JAUZNK010015156.1:0-22376 GCA_035046665.1 Euphysa ruthae | reverse complement strand
CTTCCGCCATATTTATGTTTGGTGGTCACTAGTTAACATCTGTTAAACGATGATATTGAGCCTCCTTGTGAGCTATACCAGAATTGAATACCTCAAAATATAAATATAGTTCTAAGTAAAAGAACAAAGAACACCCTAATTAATAGTAAGATGGTGGAATGAGAGAGCTTAGCTATCGAGATTAATGCTTTAAATATTTCCTTTTTCTTAAGTATTGTGCGGTGTAAAAATGATGAGTGTTGGTCAGTGTATTATGTACATTATAAATTTTTAGACAAAAATAATTTGACAGCAATAATCTGGGAAAACTACTTATCCCGACACGTTGCAGAAAAGTAATCATCAAACTTTAGGTGAATACCGTCATTACTATGCTTCGGCTGAATCAATCTCAATGTTTTTGGGTGTGATGTAAAACGCAACAAAAATGGAAAGAAATATTGTGACAGATAATTTTTGTGCCTATCCGTGACACCAATTGTTTTTTTATCTGAATGTTTATCCTTGTTGTTGTTTTTTGTTGTCTATTATGCCGTCTTGTAATTTTGATAGTATGTGTATATCTGTTTGTGATAGAATAAATACTTACTTTTTACTTCTTAACAACAGCCTTGAAGTGTGCCCTATGCAACACTCTGATTCAACCTCACTTTAACTATGCATGTTCTGCTTGATATTTCGGCCGCAACAATTCACTTAAAATTCGTTTGAAAAATGGACAGAGTAAATGTATAAGATTTTATGAATAGTCGTGCCTACATTGGTAATGAGCAGTATAGAGCCATGAATTGGCTGCCTGTTGATATGCGGCTTAATCAGGGTTTAACTTTTGCGTTAGACCCAACCTAAATTACATGTCTGAAACTTTTAAAATTACGGAAAATAGAAGAATCCCTCTATGCAACAGCCATCTAAAGCTAGATATATCCTTGAGAAGATCTACCATGAGAAAAAATTGTCTGTCATCAAAAGGTCTCTTAATATGGAATTGAAAAAAATCTATTATCATTCTTGGAGACTTTAATGTAGATCTTATTAAAAATAATTTACCGTATATTACTACTGTAATAATAAAACGGCGTTTATATCTGTTGTTCAATATTTTTATGTGCTTTTTTATTAACAAAATAAGTAACAATTGCCCTTGGAAGTGATATATGAGCTCATTTATAAAAATTTATTTTTAATTAGATATCAAGCATTGGAGAAAACAATAAAAAAACCATAAAACATCAAACTCTGCGTAAAGGGTAACTTTTTCATATAACTTAGTATACAACTTGAATGTGCCATCAACACTATTGTTATTTATCAAATTTATACACAACTATTCAGTGAAAATCATAATTAAGATATTTACCAATCGAATTAAGTTATAATTAAAGAGGTAAAACGCATGCCATGAGTTATAAAATTTTATTGAGTGACGTTTCAGGAATCATGCTGCTCCTATCATCAGCCTGATGATAGAGGAGCAGCATGACTTCTGAAACGTCGCTCAATAAAATTTTATAACTCATGACATGCGTTTTATCTCTTTAATTAATAATGCCTGAGTTGACAAACACAAATATTTTTCAAATTAAGTTAATTTTAAATCATATACATGGTTATATACATAGTTTGAACTTATGAATTAAAACTCGCCAAGCCACTCAGAACGGCTTACGGGCAAAATCAATGTTTTTTTCCAATCCTTAAGGGATTGAATGAGTTAAGTTATTTCCAAGATACGATTAATTGATGTATTTTTTAATCCAAACAGTTAACAGGTCTTGTAAAATAAAACAGGCTAAAGGATTGAGAAATCAATTGGATCAACAAACTCGACTTGAACATCAGATTTTAAAATTTTTTTCACATATGATCTCAAAGGCTTTAACAATTCAAAATCTGATATTTTTCCAATAAAACACTTGCCCAATCTCTGTAATTCATTCACCTCATTGTGTTGCCATGATAATATTTTAGTAGTACTTTAAATAAAATCCCCGATTCCTTTAAATATGTTCAGTGATAGATTGTTGCGCCTTAGTAGAAAGAAGTTACTTAATTTAGTCTCAAAATGATAAGATTGTAAGATAGCAAATGATACATCTGTGCATAACATCTTTAACTGGCACTGAACAAAATATTGTAGTAACTTTTCTGGAGATATCAGTGGTCCTATAGTTTTCTATAACTTTCTGCTCTGGTTTTAACTTCAATTAAAATACCAGACCCACATACCGTCTAGACTAGCACCATACCAAATATCAAAAGGATGACTAAAAAACCCACATCTTTCAACAAACGCCTTTGATGCAGCTATAAGATGATTTATCGCTTCAGCCTCATATTTATGAACACATACAATTTTTAAAAAGCTGATATCAGGTTGGGTACTCTTTTCTTTGACTACTTTCCAAATGTTGTCATAATATTTTAAACTAAAAATCCAAGGACTGATGTTAAGCGACTGTCAGATATTTTCTATGTTCATGCCAATCGTTTGAATTCTGGAGTGTGTTTAATATAGTTTGTTCCAAATTGTTTTGGTTTAGAAGAACTAGTATCTCATTTCACAATTTTAAAGTCACTGCCTTCAAACACTCTGTTAAGTGTGGAGTGTGCAATATTTTCTGCCTCACTGTTTATCTGCCTCACTGTTTATCAAGTTCTTGATAAACAGTGCACATTTTCTCTACAACAATGTCTAACTTGTTTTGTGTTACATAAATACATCCCTAATAAATTAGATAATTTATTAGGGATGTATTTATGATAGGATTCTCGTTTTGTTCTATTTTTATAATGGTACTATTTGCAATTATCCCCATCCTCTGACGATAAGATATTTCCAATTTATAAAATGTAGGGGTAGAAGAGTATTTTTTAAGTTGCTAGATACTATTTGTTACCATTTTGATAGTATCGAGCCCAATTTAGGTGGAAATAAGATTTGTTTTTCCTTTTTAGCGGTTTGCCGCCCATTTTGGGGTTGTGACTCTAAAAAATGATTTGAAAATTATAAAAAAATTATATATCATATTTTGCAGAATTTTATGTTTAAACAGAATAATGGATTTGGAAATATGCGTGAAAAAACATTTCACCATGGAAAACGTGTTTTATTTGTCCTTCTGCAAAAAACGACTTAATTTTAATAAAAAATATATTATTATTTCATTTCAATTATTATTTTATTATATATATATAAATTATAGTTTTTGGCGTGGAAAGAAGAGAAAATGCTTCAATATTAGTGGCCATGGCTTTAAATACGACAAAATACGAGCATTTAAGCAATATTTTTGGGCGTCCTCTCCTCATCAAGTTGATAATTTTTTTAATTTTTAGATATTTAAAACAAAGAATTCACAATTTAGCTCAAGTATCTGGAGAAAGAGGTACATATATAAAAACAATAATTTGTTTTTCTGATTTATTAAGGAAGGGCAATATACATGCCTATATTTATTCTAATGTATTCTAAATATATATTTATTATATGATATCCTAATCATTCTGTGCATGTGTGTTTTTTATGAGCCCCCGGCTTTTTGTCTTCTGACGATATTCAACTCATTTTTTTGTAAGAACCTGTGAATTTTGGTTGTCAATCTCAAATATTTTTATGTTTTTCAACAAAAAAAATTATGTTGCTTGTTCGGAAAACATACATATTTTACCTTACATTTGTTTCACTTTCCAATCGTTTTATTTTCTGGCTGATCTTATTAAGTCGAATTAATAAATAAAACTACTGCCCTAGAGTTTACTGGAATAACCTCTTAACCTTTCGGGTAAATATACAAGGCAAATGAATGTTCAAAGGGCTGTATATAATCTTGATTTAAAACAGAGAAATTGAAGCATTAAACTGATTTATGAATCAAAGAAGACTTCATTTTATCGAAAATCACGAATATTTAGTACTTTGCAGAGCAAATTAAAGTTAAATAATCTAGAAACTCTGCTTTCATATATTACCTCATACACACAACCTTTCGTTGGCTAGATATGCTTGGATATACTAATCATAAGTATTATTTTTTTTTTTTTTAATTAATTTATTTCTGAAAAGCGGCTATCTTATATTATATATTAGGCAGCAAATTGCTGAAATTTCCAAAAATGATAATAGCATTAAAATTAAAACTAGGGTGGGAACCACAATAGAGCTATTTTATAGGAAGTAATTTAGCAAGTTGGCACCCAAAACGTGGCCATTCCAAAAATTTATTTCAACAGATAAATTTGTTGATAAGAATCGACATACATAAGATTTATTTTACATTTAGATGATTCATAAAAATGTTTCGTAAAAATATTTAACTTGCAAAGTACAGTAAACCATATAATATATGTATGCAATATCGCATCTATCATAACGAAGGGTAATTAAGTCTAAGGCTATGGTAGAGTTGTTACTTGATTTACATACTTTGTTTGTTCGGGGGTCGTTGTTCAGTGTCCATCATGAATGTTCCACAGTACATGTGGAAAGTGTGGAGGTATTCTTCGCATTATTAAGGGACCACCGTGGGAGCTTGAACATTTCAAGGCGTTCCATTAACATTATTTCAAAGTCGACTATAAGATGTCGCAAGTGTATTACCAGGTTTCGTTGTTTGTTTTCCCGGTATAAAATTTCCAAAAATTTATGGTATGCTTCTTGTGACTTGTGTTTTGTTGCAAAAATGCATAATAAACAGTTAAAAATGTATCTCCCAATTTGGCTGGAATAATATATAGCCGTTTGAATATATTTTGCACCAACTTAAAGTTTTCATCTCAAGACCAAGGCGCCTGAAAATGTATCTTGTTTATAATACCCAAAGAAATTTAGAAGCTTATTTAGAAGTTTCGTCGAAAATTCAAGATCTATTATGTTTCAATAAAGTAATTGATTAAATTACCATTACTTTTTGAGATTTAAATCAACTCAAAAAATGCAAACAAAGATTGTGAGTTTGGACTTTTCCGACAATTCCAGTTTCGGTCTTTCCAAAAAGCGTTGTTATGTAAGTAACTACTAATTCCGGCTTTTCCACTACGAGTTATGATGATAAACGAAAAGATGTCAAATTCGGAAAATAATTAACAAACTATGTATTTTTGATTTGTAAAAGTTTGCTCAAATTTTTGCTACTGGTAATTTACATAAATGGAAAATTTACGAAATTTAGGATAGTTAAGTCATTTTGAAGAAGATGATAAGTCAATTGACTGAATTTGGGAAAATACCAAATAATTAATAACAGCATTATTATTAAATTCAAATAGGATGTCATGAAAACATTTTATTAGTCAGTTTAACGTAACATAAAGAGTCCAGATTGCCATGTTTCTGGTATACAAATTATATCAAAAGAATTATTAAGAGAAAAAATAAAATAATTGCAATACTGAAAAATTTTGCTCATAGATCGCATATTAACGCTCAGAATGCTTAAATTATTTTCTATTTTCTTTTTGAAATTCATCTGGTATGTAATATTTGTTAATTGAGCAGTTTTGTCAAAGTTTATATTTGTTCGATAACCACATGCTATACAATTATAATTTTCTAATTTCATTAAATTTTATTCTTGGAAGCAAATTACTCAGTATACGACAATTTTACATAAATTTATCCCCACCCCCGGGAATTTCTATGAAAAATTGGTTACAGTATGAACTGATAGTAACATTTCCAAATCCCCATCTGCGGCAAAAATGGCAACTCGTGAGTAGATTTGATTTGCAGGTCCATTATTATGGAAAGATTCATCGTTGCGTATTCCCTTCAACGTTTCTTTAGTTAATAGTGCCATTCGATGTCCGTTTACAGTAAACATATTTTTTGCAACGATCTTAAAAGATTATCTGTGAGTGAATATAATTAGTACCCAAGACTTAAACCGAAATTTTTTCATCTGGGCGTTACAACCAATAATTAATTGATCATATACGACGTGAGAGTTGCTATTTGTATCCATTACTATTTCTTCTAATTTCATACGTAGTACCTGATTTGACATAATACTTAGTAGTTCATTTTGATAATCGTTATGAGTGTACCTTCTTTTAGAAGTTTTGTTAACTAGCCTTTTAACTTCTTAACAACATCAACTGCGTAAAATTGTAATTTTTCTCAGCAGAACTTCCTTGGAGAGCCATCCCTTGGCAATCAAGAAATTGAACACACTGTATTATTTTGGTAAAGTATTTACGTTCTTCCTCATTTATTGGCTAAATGGTTGTTTGCCATAGCTTATGGTGACATTTTGAGACTACAATATGGAATTGAAGGTATGTTGCATGACATAAAGAGTTTTAATGTTCTTCAAGAGATTTTGGAGACTTTTTTCCAGTTGCAAAACCCTTTTTTTATAAATACTAATTCCCTTGACCTTTCACTCTTCAAATTGCCTTTAGTTTCTTGTGTAGCACAAACAAAACAAACTACACTATCACTACTTGTGTTATAATGAAGCCATTGAACGTATCAAACCAAGTTTGTTGACAAGATCGTTCACGAGAACAGAACTTTGGTTTGGGAAAAGTCAAAAATGTCTGGGTGTGGGGGGGTTGGGAATGGGATAAAACATTTACAGTTTGGGTGATTCAAGTTGTTGATTTGAATCTAGTCATGATGAAAGGTTGACGTCTATAGGTGTTGCTTTAGATCTATTGCACTCAATCGAAAACGACGTTAAAAAATTAGACGTCGAAGAAGACTGGGTATTACTCTTGGTATTTGCGAAACTGTCCTGATGATTTGAAAGAATTAACTCCTTCACTTTCTCAAGGACGACAAGGTTTTCATGCTTTCTGCCTTTGTATTGCTTTCCTTCAGATTATGATCTGAATCCATTAACTCTATTGTCAACCAATTTATTTCTCAGTTTGTGACCTGCTTTATCTATTTCTTGTTTTAGCTTTGTGTAAGACCTGATTAATCTATTACGTGTTTTAGCTTTCTGCCTACTCGTAGCTTTTATCCTTGTAGAAAGCAACTAGTTTGAAAAAAAAAAATGTGTCAGCATAATTACGAGCTTTTTCAAGAAGAATTGAGTCATTGATTGGAATTTTGTTCCAACGCATTGACGTAAACCACTTTAGCAAGGCCTAAATAATGTTTTCATAAATACCAACTTTTACCCTTTGTCGACGTAACTACGAAGTCGGAAATGATCGATATAATTTACATTTGTCTTTATTTCCATGTAGAAATGATGCCACCCGGTACGTCAAACCTGGCCGCAAATTTTTTTTTGGTTTTAGGACAACCAAAATATTAATGCGAGAAACCCTTCTCATCCCATTTTTAACGAAGAGAAATTTATTATAAAAAGATTAAGGAATAACATTTAATACGCATCGATTTTCCGAAAAAGCGACCCAAATTGTTCTTACAAAAAATGTGTAATAGGTCTTTGTTTTAATGACAAAATCTGACGTAATGATAAGAAGACAAACTGCCAGAAAATCAAATGATTAAAAGACGAAAAATTAGAAGACAAATAGTCAGAAGACAAGCATTCAAAAGAAAGACATTCAGAAGACAATTTGTTTAGAGCACAAGTGTCATAAGAGAAACAGTCGGAAGACAAATGGTCGGAGGTGAGAAGAAAGAAGAAATAATGATTGGAAGATATAAATAGACACAAAATATCAGAAGACAATATGATCAGAAAACAAAATAATAAGAAGAAAAATAGTCGGAAGACAAACTGTTAGACATCCGTTTTTTACACCGGTGGCTTAACGGTTTTTTTTTTTTTTTTTTTTTAGACAAAGAAATCAATGCAAAAAGGAAAACCATATCGCATATCGACAACAAAAAATAACGGAGTAAAATAGCCATTGTTATAGTATCTTTTTGAAATAAATAAATTTGTGGTAATTTAACTTTTTATCCTGTTAGTTTTACAATATGATATTTTTAAACGAAATTTGAATCAAACTATATTTTTAACGACGTAGTGTGATGTTTGAGGTCAAATCTCTACTTAGCAGGGGGCGTCAAATCTCTTACCTTAGGCTGCTAAATTTATTTTTGATTCGGTTTTTACATAAATATCAGATTATTTCTAGTCTTTTGGTTTAAAGAGATTCCAAGGTAGTTCGATATGTTGGGCTCTATTTAAAAAGTTTAAATAATGAAGAATGCTTTTTATTTCATCAAAACGGCAAAAACGGTTCTCGAGTTATAAGCTTTGATGTTTTGGAGTATAGTTTAAAACAAGCCTTGTGATAACGTCATAGTTACGTTTTACACATTTAAAACATCACATTTTCAACTATATGTTCAGAAGAAATGAAAGCTTTAAAGTAATCATTGATCAGGTGATATATGTCTATGTCTTAAATAATTATGCACAAAAGCTGGGAATATAGTTTTGACAGGTGATTAATTTCAGATCATTTTATATCTTTGGAAAATGTGGAATATCTTTTGGCTTTTCGGTTTAGAGAGTTTTGACTCACCTTACTAAGTAGATTTGATCTCAAACATCACACCAAGTCGTTCAAAATGTTTTGTGATTCAAATTTTAATTTTTTATATATTTAGTGTAAAGACATGTTATAGCGAGTTAACTACATATAAATAAAAAAGTTATATACAATATATATTCTCAGTTTCAACAAAAACACTTTTGCAATGCATGACCTACTTAATACAGATTTCAAAGATTTGAATGCATTCACATTTGCACTGTGATTGTCTGTCACAACACCACAAACCTTGAATCCAGCATTTTAAAGTTTTTTTAAACAGGCTGACATTTTCTCAGACAACTGCTTACCATTGATAGTTATTTCTGATATTGCCTAAATAACGTAAGTTATCGATTGTTTCAAACCGACAATGAGATATTATGTGAAAGTGTATTTTATTGCTTTTAGTGTCTGACGTTGTGACTTAAAACTCGGAAGTTCAATACTTGAACACTAAGCTGATGTTACTGTCTAATGAAAAGAAAGATGTTAAAATGGAAATCTCCACCTTGTAATCAAAAAAAAAGAGAAAAAAAAAAAAGAAGAAGAAATTGTTACGAAAGAATGTCAAGAGCAATACAACAAAATCAAAGTGCTTTTGGAACAGTACGGATATGCTAGAAAGAAGCATATTAACAATGCAACAGCAGAGGAAATGATTAAGGACCCTACAAGAAAGTCTTATCGCTACCGTCGTCGTGAAGAGTCGAAAATTATAATGGCGTTTGAGGTAGTGAAGGTTGTGTTTTTGGTACTTGGGATCTAATAATAAACGTAGCAAACGAAAGTAGAACATTTAGTAAAGACTTATTGATGATATATAAATGAGGGTAATTCTTTAAAAAGTTGTATGGGACAATGACAGATGTCCTTTCTAAGAGTTCTAGTGAGATTGATAAAGCAGTTGAAACTACGTATACCAACTATTTATCATGTCGTAAATATTATATGGTTTGCAAATTCCAAGAATCTACGTTTACGAAAGACGGTGTTGTAAAAAGACATTTAGTATGGCGACATAAAAATTAGTTTGAAAACTTTACCAATCTCTGATAAGGCTGTTGAACAACTTGTTAAAACACTTAACATTGATGATATTTATGTTATTCAAGAGTACAGTGGAGTTTCAAAAACTGTTACAGCTTTAGTGACTATGATTGCAGATTTTACATTTGAAATAAAATCTTTGAAAGATAAATTGATGTGGTTTTAAAAAGTAACACTTATCATTTCGTTGTCAAATTCTCAGATGAAGTTGCACCGGAATCGAAAGAATAAACTATGATGATTGGAACACATCGGGCAATAAATAAGAATCCGATCGTTTCATTATTCACTGCATATGATTAGTGCATCTGAAAAAGATGAAGTGCGAACAAATTTGGAAACAAATTGCTTCAGAAACGGAGTTTATTGAGGGTAACGCTTTAAAAATCAACAACGAAAATGTTTGAGTTCGCACCTGTTGCTGACATTGCTTGGTTATGTTTTAGTGCTAATGTATTACAAGCAAGTGCTACTTATTTTAGCTCGTTTGAAAATGCCCATAAAAGTGAACCAACATTGAAAAATGGCACAATTGGGAAACAAAATACCAAATGGATCGTCCCTTTGATGGAAAAACGACAAGAAGAAATTCGATCCATAGATTAATTTAAAATAACACTGTCTGAAAGTTTATCTGATAGTCAGAAACATTCGCAAATTTTAAGTTTCTTGGCAAAACAGAGATATAGGCAGTTAGGTGAGCCGCGGATTAATGTTTTTGTTGATCGAATTAGACCCGAAACATTGCATTTGGAGATTAACAACTGGCAACATGTTCTTGACCTAATATATAAGGAATCTCTCAGAAGAAGATGCTTTGATCAATTTAATAATATCCTTCAATCTAAACCAAAAGAAAGCAATACCAAAATTTGCGGTTTAAAATTTATTGCTAAGAGTATCAAAGAGTTCAGTTACTATCGGGCCAAAGATAATGTCAATTAAAGAACTAAATTACATAAACATTTTATATGTATTTTGTAAAGTACAACAATCTTATTATTGGACTTTAAAACTAAAATGAAAACTTAATTTTGATTCATTAGGGCTTGTAACGAAGCATCGGCAACAGAACAATCTGGGTCGTACCTTTTGGTATAAAAGTTAGTACGGGCTGTTTCAGTACTATGTATATATTCAAACTGTATCGGTGTATGTGACAAAACAATTTCCTAACTGCCGTGGATATTCTTCCTTTTTGTCAGCTTTTTCTAAATGTTCGTTTGACAAGAAAGTTTTTTCCATCAAATCGTGTAGGGTCAAAGATTTTATTAGCTATTTCCAATTTTTCAATAAATTTTTTTTTCCGTTGACGCCGTTCTTCTTCCTAGATATATTTTTTTACATCGCACCCGTATGAAATACAAAAGCCTGACAAGAACTTCAAAACACCCCATGGTACAAATAGAGCGCATGCGGGAGCTAGACCAGTGCATTATTTGCTACGGGGTAGTTTTTGCAGCATTAATTACCCAATTTCTTTAAGGTAACTATCTATCATTGGGCCAGCCAATGATAGATGGTTACCAAACACCTTCTCTTTTGAGTGCTCCATTTCACCATAGTTTTGGGCTACCTGACCTCCACTATCCAACCGCGTTCAGATTTTGGCAGTCCCAAAATTAATCAATAAATAATAATGAATTGATTAAATTTTTTAAAACAATTCTACAACAAAAAAATCAATTTAAAATAATACATTTATTTTATAAAAAGAAGTTATTAATATTACAAAAATTTTTTTCAAAAAGATGGTTGAATTTGGATAGCCACTCATACAGAAAAACCGGTCAAACGAGTGACATCAATTGATAGTTCATGACAAAATCCTATAAAGTTCATACAGAAAAGCGTAAAGAAAAATAACAAGACAAAATAAAAGGAGAGAAAAATAGAAAAAAATGTTATTCCGAAAAACTAAAGACAATGATTAAAGACTTTCATGGCAATTTTTTTTTTTTTTTGTAATGATACCGTTTTAAATGGAGAAAGGAGGGAGTTGGAGTTAAAATTTATTCCAATCACAGTTGCATTGATAAATGATAGAATACTTACAATACTTTAGCGTTTTATGGGATAGAAAAGAAAGTTTACTGTTATGAAATATTTTTGTTAAATGTTTATGAGTTATTGGAGTTTCAGTAAAGAAATTGCACATGGAAGATTCGAACACAAAAAGGATATTTCTATTACTCCGTACCTAATTTTCTATTGCTCCAGCGCTATATTGTTTTAGTATGATACTATTACATATGATACATTTTTGTTTTGCACCAGCGAAAAACATATAATTGCACCAGATCTTTTGAGCGTTACCCGTATTTTCCTCCTGCTGTTATCAAATATACCATGGGTGGTCGGTCTGCTATCATCAACAGCATAACTTGGAAATGTATTTTAAAGGGGCTTAGTGCAAAATTAACGAATTAGTAAAAAGATGATAGACCTGAAAAAGTTAAACAAGGACAAATTTAGTGGGAAAAAGGAATCACAAAAGATGATAAATTGCAATTTTCAAGAGAAATGTTAATGGAATCATTCAGCAATTTAAAGATGTAATCAAAAATCTAGTTCCTTGACTATTCATAGAAAATGATTAGATAGATTTATTCAAATCGAAAAGAAACGGATTAATTTTACTTTCTAAAAAATTTTTGTTTTTTAAAACTAGGAAAATATTTATTAGTCACTAAAAGATTTATTTTTATTTTATCACTTTTTATCGTTTTGAATTGCAGCTATTTAAATTTCAATTTTGGGTGAATTAAAATTTTTTTTCCACCCAGAGCCAATAGCCCAATTTTTTTTCTTTACATAATTGGTAACCATCCTACAAGAAATAAACATCTGTTTAAAAAACTGCTTTGAAATTTAAAACTGCTATTCATGCAAGTCGGAGGCATGTTTTGAAAATTTATGAAAAAATTCAACAGATCTTTAGCTAATACCCGACGAAAATTTAGTTAAATTCAAGTGTGTTAACAAATTACATTGTAATCAAGTGAAAACTTATCACATATTATCACGTAAGCGTCAATCAAGATTTTCTTGTCTCATTAGAATGTTTTAAAGTGCTGTTTACAAAGTCTGTAAGTTTCGGATATTTAACGTTTTTCTTGTCTAATTCACTTTGACACCATAACAACAACTTTAGCATTCCATCCAATTTTGGTAATTTTTCTCGATGGTCAGCCTCGAGGATAGCAGAATTTAACTCGCTGGCTACCTTTTGTCTCTGAACCAAATTTAATAAGTCACTAAATGGCGAGGAATTTGGCTCATCGTAGGCAAGCAAGGCCATAGTTTTTTCTAAACTGTCTAAATATTCATTATTTTCAGTAGCAAGTTCGGCAACTACTTTTTGAGAAAATTCTAGAGCATCGTCTATATTATTTTCTCGAATCAACTCGATTAGTTTTTGCTGTTGCAAATGAAAATAAATTGACGGGTGATTTTCTAAAATTTCAGAATTTAATGTATTCGTTATATCTATCGCATTATTTATATCGCCATTCTGAATGGCATCGCGAACATTTATTCTCATATCCATCTGGTCTATCGAGGTCTTTGTCTGTATACCAGACTCCAACTGGAATTTTTCTGCTGCTTCCTTAAAACCTTCCGTAACGAGATAATCCATGATAATTTTGTTTATTTCTGCGCGGTCGAACGACGTTTCGTTAACATCTTTTTCCCACGTAGCTAAATCAGGTGTGCTGCTGGATTTATTGCCAGATTCACTTTCCACATGAGACATTGCTATGTCGATACGATGTAGAAAAGAATACATATTATTGCTATTCTAAAGATTAAAAATATTGCGCGTAAGTTACAAAAATATAGTAAAAACCACATTGTATACTATGTTAACCTTATAATAAAATAAATGTAAAAAAATTTCGTCAAAAGGAAAACCGCAAAAGCTCTGTTTTCACAAGAAGCTCGTGCTAGTAAAATTTTCTCAGGAATTGGCTGGAATCAACTTCCGCTCCACGGATAAGTAATAGTTTACGAAAATGCAAGTATGACATTTTTTTTCCAAGTTTATATTTAAAAAAAAAAAAAAAAAATTCACAGATTTGCCCAAAATCTATGAAATTCTTAAAGTGTTGAATTACACATATCTGAAATCTTTATATATAATCTACTTATATGAAATCAATTTCCGCGAGATTAATTTTCACGAATTTTTATTTCCATGGAAAAACAAATGTGTTTTAGCAGAATTTTAATTTAGATTTCAGTCTCAAATTTAATGCATTTTACTTGACATCTCTGCCTTGAATATGAAAATACAATCAAATACAAAAACCAATAATTTTTTGATTTTCAGCAAAAACTGTTAGAAAGTTTATGATTTTCATGGAAGAGACTAAAGCACGTAAAAGTTGATCTCACTGAAAATTAACCTCGTTAAGGTATCATATCTCACAACATAAAAACTCCCCATAAAAAATTATTTGAAAAAGCAGACTGACACGACTTTTTGTTTTGAGAAAGAGATTAATATACGATTTTTGTTTGATCTGTTCCGAAGCTGGGGTTACTGAAATTACTAATATAAAATTTATTAAAAATTTTTCCCTGGTCAACTCTTCACCGATAAACTTTTCCTTAATGAAAACTAAAATATCTATCAATAAAAAATTAATAGAACAAACACCTAAAAACCTAAGAAAAAACTTTCCAAAATAAAAAAAAAAATTATTGGTTGTTATGTAAAAAACTATTAAATTAAAAGAAATAAATGTTACTCGCGGGCCTCCAAAACTGTTCAAAACGTACGTATGACATTAAGGATACACAAAATATAGAAATGTACGCAAAAGACATAACAAACTCTAAATGCTCAAAATGCATATGACACCTAGTACGCATTATAAATGCTCAAACTGTATAGAAGACACTTAAAACACAACAAATGCTTAAAATGTACGAATGATACCCAGCCATACACTAAAATTTTCTATTCTCAAATTTATAATACTATAACATAAAAAATCTTTTTTTTAAAACATGTTTAGCCTGTTCATATAGAGTTAAAACTATAAAATTTCAAAAATTCAAGTTAGCTATCAAATTACATTATTCAAATTTTTATGGCTATTGGCAAATCCACAACATAATTTGAATTATTTTTGCAAATGATGCATCTTTTAAAAACTACGTCATCACCGTAAAGGTTCTCAAAGTACTAGACTTTTCCAGCAGCAGCTTTCTTCTCCATAAAAAACCCAAAATTAGAAGCCAAGAGTCAAGAAATATTAAAGATCATTTACTATCTTCTCTCCTAGAACCCCGATATTAGAAGTCCTAATCAGCTTTAGAAAATCTCCGAAAAGAATGTGACATTAAATTTATTTTGCTTTGTCTTCATCATTCTTATTGGCCAAATTTTAGTGGGTTTATTATTTCTTCTATATGTAGAGAGGTAAATAAAATTTTTAACAAAGATGTCACTGAAACTTTACTATACTTTCTCTTCATATTTTTTAGGCCGTAACATTAAAAAGAGGCAAATAAGATAAGGGGTATGAAATATTCACCATGAAAATTGGAACATGAATTTAAACACTGAGAAGGAAAAAATTATTTAAAACAAAGCGTGATCTTCCAGATATCAAGAACAAGTGCCACATGCAAAAGAAAAATTTGTTAGCGTTTCGGAGAAGTTAGTTAGCTGACAAATTTTATAAAAGAGATGTTTTTTAAATGCGGGATAAAGAACCGGTGATGAAAACACACGTGTAAAGTTTACATAAGTGTTCACTTAGAGCAAAATATAATAATCTACTAAATTTCAAACAAAACATCAAACAAAAACATGTTAAATATAAATAATTGCGGAGCAAATAAATTTAAAGTAGGCACTTTCCTGTGGAAGATGATTTCGTGGTTTTCACTATCATTTTTACCCAATAAAAGAAATTTATTTTTCGGTAAAATTTCTACGCAAGGGAGATCAGTTTCATAAACTTTTAATCATAAAAGAACTTTAATGTTTGATTAATTTTTTCATTAAAGTTTCTTCCTTTAAAATGAAAAAAAGAAACTATCCGTATGCCGTGCGGAATCTGCTTTAAAAAACCTGGATTGTATAATTTAAATATCTAGTAACATTGTTTGTGGATCTTCAACGTTTTGTTTTATTTTGCGTAAGAATGTGACTGCTTCCCTTCCATCAATGAGTCGATGGTCGTACGTAAGTGCAATGTACATCATGGGGTGGATTTCAACCTGTAAAAACGCGAAATTAATATAAATTAAGGTTTTCTAAAGCAACTTGAATGAATACCACAAATGTTCAATCAACTGCAGCCACATGATTTTGGAACTTTGAGCCCTAATGATTAGTCTTATAAAGATATTTTTTTACGATGCAGAAAATAAAATTGTTCAATAATATAAGGAATCATGTTATCATGCTGCAGTTAAATTTCTACTTAAAAAAGTTCATAAGTTTTGTAAACTTATTTTGGATGACAGTAACAGTGGTCTAAGATGCCTAACCAGGAGGTTATAATTGGAAAATTGGTTTCAAAAGTACAGTTTTCATTCAAAAATTCAAAGATTATTTTTCCATACTTTATTTTTAATAAGTCTTTTTTCTCTGGTTTTCAACGAATTTTTTTGAGTTATGTGGATGACGGAGTTCAGAAAAACAAAAAAGTATTTAATACCTTCCCGTTAATGGCAATAGGTCTGTCGAAAATTCCATGCATTCCTAAGATAGCTGATTGAGGAGGGTTGATAATAGGTGTACCCATCAAAGAACCAAACACTCCTCCATTTGAGATGGTAAATGTACCACCATCCATATCTTCTACAGCCAACTCTCCATCTCGAGCCTAAAACAAAAAAAAATTTAGGAAGGACAAGAAAAAAAAATTACAAACAAGAAGAATTACATTACGACTATAAAGGTATGATCTAGCAGCTAGAAATAAAACGTGATATTTTACCAAATTTTACTACTACTTCGCTGATGAGATTTCTGACAAATTATGTAGAGTCCAAGAATTGTTCTTTTTTTTGTTGAAAAAAGTTATTGAAATGTATTATCTTATTAAAAAAAAATTTAAGAAGCTATAAGTCAAATGACTCGTCTATGTCATTCCAATATGATGCAAAAATTTAATTCTTTTTGTGATATCTTAACTGAAAGGGGAATGTTGCAGGCTTATCGCTAAGCAACGAAAGTTTTTTTTTTTGGAAATTTAACTTTTGTGTTTTCTCCTCTCAGAATATTCAGACTTTATAAGTGTTTCCAGAAAAACTGAATTTTTTTAGAGAAAAGTTAATGAGGCAAGCGCATATAGCAAATCTTCCACTTTATAATCAGTTTAAAATTTACAATACTTGAGTAAGATGTAATATTTTAATCCTGTTTTTATCAAATGAAACTAGTTAAAACAGACAGTAACACCTACATACAGTAAATTACCAATCTATATCATTTATGGATTAATAAATAACAAAACAATAAAATTTCGTAGAGTGTTAAAATTAAATAAGACTTTCATATGAGGTTAATAAATAATAAAGGTAATCATCAATATACGGTTAAAAAAAAAAAAAAAAAAAAAAAAAAAAAAAAGTATACTTCTCTGAGAATAAACCGAAAAATTTATAATGGTAGAATATTTATTCCATTAATTTTGTTCACAAATTTACAATATATTTATGCTATATTATATATTTGTAAAAGGTTATCCCAAGCACTCAAAAAATTGAGTGCTTGGAATAACAAGCGCTTACAAACAAGCGCTTGAGACAACAAGGTCAGTTAAAATTCTCATTATTTCTCTTATTTTTAAGTCGCATTTTCACCAAGCCTCAGAATTTTGAGAAATTAAAATGAGCCTGCTGTTAACAAAATAAAATGTTCTACAAGTACGACCAAAAACTTACCAGTACGAAGAGACATATATGCGACTATAAAACTGTAATTTTACTTGTTAGCAATGGCATGCATAAATCCTGCCACTTTTGGGAATGAGACGTTAATTGATTTGGAGTTCTACATATTCTACACTTGAAATGTAGAATTAATTTCCTGAATTAAATTTTTAACAAACCCGTTAACCGAGTCACAAACCGAAAAAGTAATGAAGAAAAACTCTGTACTTTTTGTATTCTTAGTTGATCGAATAAACTTTTTTTAAATTGAATAATTTTCCAGGAGAAATATAAAAAACAACAAGCTAAGTTAGATGAGACCACCGATCTTTTAAGGTTAAACCTTATAAAAATTCCACACATAATACAATGCAAAACAGTTGTAACTGTCTGTTTTGATGTGGATTTAAAATTTTCCAAATGCTATGTTTGAGCTAAGCATTTTTGGTAATTTCCTAAACTAGTTTCTTATCTAATTTGCTGTTGTTTTACAAAGGACCAGTAAAATTCGAGTGATATTTTGCATTAAAACATAAATAAACGATCAGATAAGGACAAAGAAATCTTGAATAAATAAACTTAGCATTTGGTCTAAAAATAATAAATATTTTTAAATATTTCAATATAAAACAAAAGCGATAAATCAAGCAGATAAAGAATACTATCACAATAATTGCAATAGGTAAATAACAAAACATGCCCTAACGAATTTTTGCGTAAAAGCATGAAATTTGGAAGTAAAATATTATGTTAATAACATAAAAGTCTATAATTCTTTTCATAGGCTAAACATTTTAATTAAAACCTCTGAGGTTACTAAGTCTAGAACCATCATGGTAAGTTTCAATAAACCATAGTTGGTTTCTGCTAAATGTGATTGACAGGCAGGTTTAAAAACCTATTACAGTGCATTTGAAAATAGCTTCCAGATTTTTGGTGGAATTATTAAGGCTAAAATCAATAAGGTGCAAAAAAATTTCAAAACAGCCAATATGCTACAAAGTTTTCTAATATTATATCAAAATAACGGCAAGATAAATTCTTGAGAAAAAAAAGATATACATATTTTTTTATGTGGACCAAAATTGACCTGTTTAGGGCCCTCATATGTATGAGAAGTTACCCTTCATGCAAAACTTAAAAGCACTTTTAAAATTAAGTAATATTACAGTAACTTTCCGTACTATCAAATTTTCTTCAAAAGCAAGGACGTCTAGCAATAAATAAAATATACACAGCCTTAATTGATCAAATCAAATATTCCTTGATAGAATTCATTTATTAAAATCAAAAGTCAAAATCCATTTCACAATTTTTGTAGATTTGCAAAAACGAATTTTTTTGCAGGAAGCGGATTTGGTTAACTTTTTCTTTAAATAAAAACTTAGCTAAATTATTCAAAAATTTATCATCAAAAGTCAGCTTCATATAACAATTTTTAAAAAGTTTTTTTTAGCAAATCAAAATTTTTTGTTAAATTATAATTAAAAATAACTCACCTTCTGCCCGAGATTACCCATTCCCTGCTCTATTTCTGCAAAATTCATTTGATTTACATCGCGAAGAACAGGTACCACAAGACCCTAAACATCATATATAACAAAAGTAAAGACAGCAATGTAAACACTTGTTATTATTAAAAGTAGATGGATAAATCTTGAATCAACAAACAATACTCGGTCAAAGATTATAAGAAATATAGTAAAAGAGTGATAGATCTACTCAACTTTTAGACATTGTTTGCTGATTTTGACCCAGCATGCTTGTCACACCAAAAAAAAGTAATGAAAATTCACTCTTTTTTAAATTATAATGGACAATCTTCTCCATAAAAAACCTTTTCATTAAAATACTGACTTATTTTTTTAATTAAGTAAAATTTAGCACATGGTTTAGTTACAATTCTAACGAGCTTGCTTTTCAGTAAAAATTTGCATGGTGCATTAAAAACACATACCAAAGCATTTAAAAGGCTATGAACTTGATTTCAGGTCTATATTCAACTTAATCATTCTTATACCACCTATTTCCGTGACTAGGCAACATTAAAAAGCCAATCTATAACAAAATTAAATACACCTATTATATATTCTATAACGAGCATGCATTGGAAAGGTTACATTTATAATAACAAAACCATTTTATTAAAATTATTTTATTCATATTTATCATAAAATTTTCAAAATTTGAAGCTGTCAAAAAGTGGCTAAGTATATGGAGTTTCTCAGTAAAATTTCTTTTAGGGTCGTAAATTAAATTAATCATTCTAGAACAATATTATCCTGACGAATAATAAGGACAAACAATTTGAACGCCTACCTAGACATTATCTTACCTTGACTTTTTTTCCGAATTTGTGAAAATTTTTCTGTGCGAAAATTCCGAAAATGACAGTTCGCTAAAATTATTTTTTGTGAAATTTTCAAAAAATAATAGGCTTGTTTTAGTTTTTTCTTTTCTAGGTAAAATGCAGAACATTTATAAGTTTTTTTAGAGCCACATTCTCAAAAATCTTTGCAAATGTTCGGCTTTTTAACTATTCTATTTGTCTTTGTTTTGGACTAAATAGTGTTTCTGATGTCAATATTCATGAAGAAAGAAAATTTTTTTTCAAGGTTTTAAATTTTCTTGACTAACAAATATACGTTTATACTTTAAATTTTACAACAAATAACAAAAGCAGGAGAGAAAGAAGAAAATATTCTATTCAATTAACTAGAGCAACTGCCAAAACAATAAGTTCAGATAAAGTTAAGGCTACAGAAGTGAAAACTCACCCCACTTAAAGTTACATTTGTTTTGATTTACTCGCTGTAAAGCAAGTTAATTCTAAAGTGTTTAAACAGGTTTAGCTTGTTATATCGTTTTTACTTTTTTCATATGTTAAAAACAATTTTCGTAATCTGCGACAAAAAAATTCTGAATATCAATTTATAAATTATGTCACTTCAATCTATTACAAAGAATCCTTAAAATTTAAGTTGCAATGAACAAAATCATGTTTCATTATGATCAGATCACCTGTTAATTATTTATGTTTAGGCTGTGGGAATATGGAAAGATATTGTAAGTAAAATCTCTGTTGCGAACGCCTTGGTTAAATTTAAATTTGATATGAATGGCTGAACAGAATGAGGAACATTCCACATTTCTTGGTTTTTAACTTTTATTACACTCCTAAAAAATACATACCAGGTACCAACAAAACAATACCTTTATAAAATATTTTTTAGATCAATGTACAAACATACAATCACTGGAACATAAACTACAAGCCCAGATAGAAATTTTTGCCTCTACAGCTCATCTACAGAGGTAAAACTTGAAAGAGCTTACCATGAGTGAAATTTTCACCTTTGCTTTTTCTAAGTATTAACGCCAAGCATTAAAGCGAGATCTGAAGCCATGAAAGTAATGCAAGATATCATTGTTTGTAGTTAGAATAAACCGATTGAAGAGTACAGTCTTTCTCATTACGGACCCTTTGAAAAGTTAATTAAATGAGAGAAAAACCTTTACCTGATAAACACATTTAATTAAGACATCATGACCAATTAATGTTTTCTCATAAGTGTCTCCTCCACATTAGTAGATAAGGGTATCGTGTATGTAATTGCTACACTAGTTAAATCATCTGAGCATTCCATTATTGTGTGCTATTGATGAATCAGTCACCAAGTGGCATAGCTGAGGTAAACAACATTTAAAAACACCTCCATATCTATAATTAACAGGGTCTAATCCCATGTCAATTTTTCTCATTATAGAAACTGCATGGCTATTTCTACTGCACTATGGTTGTATAGAAATAACAAATTATTGAAGAAAAATAAATCGCAAAGTATTGAAAGAAAATATATACTTGAGGGAAAAAGGTAACTCAAACAGGAATAAAAAGATTCCAACATACTATGGTCATTTTGATTTTTATTGTTTCTATTTTCTTATTTGTTAAGTTACATAAAATAAAAAAGATTTAGATATCCAACAAAGTAGTAAGAAGTTGAAGGCAGAGAAATGCAAAAAAAAATTTCAATTATTCATATCAAATAAAAAATTTATATTATCAGGTTTATGTCTACAGTATAACAGGGGTATATCAAATATTTGCAATACTTTGATGTAAGCCAAACTAAATTAAATGGAGACATTTTAAACTATATAAAGAATCAATGAGAAGAAATCTTAATAATGGAGTAATTTAGGAAGTTATTCTCGATAGCCAACTAAAATCAGTGACCGTATCTTACAGGATCATAAAAACTTCCTAAGTTCATTGTATGACTTTATAAAAGATCTCTCCTTAACAGTTCTTGTATTTGATAATGCAGTGTTATAATAAATGGATTCAATATCACATCATGGTCACCAAGATGAGGATAAAATAACAATGTTTAAAAATTCAGTGAAATATAAGTGAGAGTGTAGCAAAGTTATTTTATAATGCTGATATCTTTGTTGCTTTGAACTTTTAGCAATAATTCGAGGTATGAAAATATGGTTTTCTTCAAGAATAAACCTACGTGTTTTAACCCCTTAAGTGTATCTGACGTAATATTACGCCACTACGGGACTTGTGTATTTAGTTTCTGACGTAATATTACGCAATGTAACCAGCCTCGCTTTCCTGCTCTGTAGCAAACGTAATATTACGCTAACATTGTTTTGGCTACCGTAAGAATTTTCTAGAAAGATTTATCTTTCAAAATAATAATAATAATAATGGCAACTAAAGTTATGGCATTTTCAAAATCATTGTCAATGATGGCTTCACTGATTAATGCTTTGGATGCGTTCAATCAGAAACAGAAGAAGATATTGTTGTTTCTGATGACCAAGATGCACTTCAAAGTACAGAAAGTCCTATTTCAAGCTCAAACAGTTTCAAAAAACGTTCTGCTTCTAATACTGCTAACAAAGGTAGCATTGCAAAAAAGAAGAAGATTATTGACAAATTTCAG
>JAUZNK010015145.1:0-22384 GCA_035046665.1 Euphysa ruthae | reverse complement strand
TCGAGGGACCACAATGAAAATAAGGCTTTGGCTTTTCTTGTGCTTATCCCTGCTATCAATACCTGTTGTTTAAAATAATGTGGTATGCAGTCAAATTTTTTTTTTGTTTTTAAACGACGTTCTTAACATTTAATTTGTAATTTTTTTATTGATAGTGAATAAATAATTACTTAATTACTTAATTATTAAAACAATAAAAGATAATAATATATTTCATATTCATAGTATTCATGCAGTCTTACTTACTTTTATTAAGAAACAGTTGAACAAATATCCATTATTTGTATTTTTTGCCAACCTACTGATATATTCAATATAGAAATTGTAAATAATTTGCGCCATTATAAAGAATTATCACAGGCCAAATAGCAATTATTTTGCGGGGTGCTTCCAGCGTGCTCCAGAGACACCCCAGCTGTTTATTTGAACATCTCCGATGTTTAAAAATGCCGCTACGTGGCAGATAGATCCTGGCTAGTACTATGTACTGATATTATTGGTGATAAATTAAATCTTCAACTGTGGTATCTTTTGTCGGAGTTCTCAGAAATGATAGGAAAATTTTGAAAATTGTAGAAAACTTGACTGAGTCATTCACAAGTTTAACCACGCTATATTCTGAAACATTGGAAGTATATTATCAGGAATAAACTTCTGTAAAAAAACATACATAAAATAACTAAACGCACTGTCTATAGTGTCGGCACATTATGTTAACATTATATAGCGCGCTAACCGAGATAAAATGGCATTATGTAAACATTACATAGCGCACTGACGGAGAAAAAATCCTACGGAGATAGACTAACCTTTTATCTATGAGATTTATAAAATCAAGTGCGCTCCTTTTCTTTACTCTTTATTTTCGTTGATGAAGAATGGCGAAATTAATGGACGACCTACGTTAATTTTCATCTTAAATAATTAAGAATTATTTATTTTTATTACTTGTTTTTAAAGTTTATAAATAAAAATAACTCAATTTAGTTAGTTTTGACGCGTGAAAAGTTCATTTTAAAATTTGCCGGCACTTTAGTCACGTCCATAACTAAAACCACCAGCCTATAATGAAGTATTTGTGGACTGTTGTTTATCATATCAGAAATATACGTCAGTCGCAGTTACGGGGTTAAGGACTCTTTTTTCGATCTGCACTGTTTACAGACTTTAGACTTTATTACTCTTTAGTATTCTTTCTGTAGCCTATAAGAGAAAATAGTTGAAAATGATCTTGTTCATCAAGCCAATGCTTAAACTGAACATCAAACCACACTAACTCACATTGACCCTTAAAGTTCACACCGACCCACACACACCAAGCTACACCAACCCATATACAGTTCACACCGACCGATACCAACCCATATTAAGTTCACACTGATCCATAAAAAACCAAAACATTTATTTACCAAATCCTTACAACATATAAAGCAAACAAAAAATTAAAAAAAAAGACACACGGTCTCTACATGTAAACTGGTTGATGTAAAATGCTAATAATCAAAATAAATAATCGTAAATAATCTAACGTTTATCTTACATCGCAGTATTTGTTTTTATTTCAATCTGACATTATGGCGGTCAAGTGAAATAGCAAACCATAAATCTTTTGCAACATCATTTCTCTTTAAAAAATCGATCAAGATGGTAAAGATAAAAATTTATTATATCTCAAAAGAATAAACTACATAAATGGTGTTTTACTTTAAAATACAAAATAATTTCATGAATGCACTTAAAGAGGATTAAAACATTGAATTCATGAGATAAGGATCATCGTTTTTAGTAAACTAATTGAATGATGGCCTGGGATCAAAAACAACATAAGAACGTTATTTTGTAAGGAAGCATGTAGCACAAAAACCACACCTTTATTAGTATATACACATAATGGTAAAATAGTCTTATTTTTTGGTTTTTCAAATTTTTGTTAGGTTAATTTCTATTTTGTTTGGCATTTCTTTTTGCGAATGTTTGTTACGTTTAATTATTTTTGACATTCGAGATGACATTCAATATCTTCAGTCAAATAATTTTTTATAGACAGAAGAGAGGACAGGCCACGGTTCGTTAAACCCTGATTGAATGCTGTAAGAGTTGTCGAAGAAACTGAATGTCAGGGATCAATTGCAAGCTATCGAACTTTAAGACGGAAAAACTGCCTCTCTAACAGGAGGACATCTAATATTATGATTCAGTTGTTTTAGCATACTACAATTGTAGTGGTAACGATGACAACAGAATTTCCATTATGTATTTGTGCTACGTAAAAATGGGTGCCTCCTATAATTAACAAATATTTAAAAAAAAAATATGTGAACTGACTTTTGTACCCAAAAAAAACATCAAATGGAAAATTATTTACTTGTAACCGATTTTAATTCACATTTGTGGTTTTATCGTCAAATAATTATGATGCTAAAAGCTTCGTGTTAGCCCAACACCTTTTGGTTCTGGAAATATTTAACATTGGCACAAACTTGTGGCCGAATTTTTGGAGCTTTTAGCCCTTTCCAATCAAATTTTATGAGATATTATGAATCTGAAAACAGGATGAAGATATAACGCTCAATGAACTTTTTTTTAGTTTTTCATGTCGCCCTCTGAAACATTTTGTTATTTGTTGGCCGGAAAGTTAAATTAAACTGATACAAACTTGTGGCAACAATTTTATAACCTAACATAACATGTTATGTTTTTGTAGATGTAATAACTGAAAAGTCATATCAGAAGCATTTAATAATCTATGTATAAAACCAAAAATTATATCAAAAGCAAAAACGAAGTAAAAAAAGCATCAAATTTTATAGCATATAGAGTTTTATGGTCTACCATAATTCAAAATTTTTTTTCTGATACTATTTGTATTAGTAATGACAACATGCTAAAGAAAGCCATTCGATAGCCAGCATCATGCTTCATTTTAAAATTTTAAGACTCAGAAATCAAACATATCATGAAGAAAAATAAAACCAAGGTAAAAATTTGTTTAAAATTTCGATTAAACTTTTAATCAAATTGATAAGTCATTTTTCTTTTACACAAGTTAGTAATCAAGGGGAGGATGGAAAATGTTTTCAATGCAAAGAAGAGAAAAGTGGATTAGTGCAATAATAAGTTGACTAGACCTTAACCTTTAAGCGTAACAAATTCGTGTTTGCTCTGGTCATTTTATTGTAAGTAAAGTAGTACAAACTTTCTTGGCTAACTGTTGAATGTTATTTAAATTTAAATAATTTAAAAAAAGAAAGTAAAAACTCTAATAGATTCTTCTGGAAAAATAACCTTTTTTGGAGTGACTTTCCTGTAAAGTGTACCTCAAATGATTTCATTGTCGAGAATTTCAGTAATGAAATTCGAAAATGAAGATGGAAAATTCATCCTAAAGCTAAAAATCCATAAATTTCACGAAAACTGTTATTCATCAAGTCTCTTCCCACGTACTGCTCGCTTGTTGAGCTCTGCTTTCTGCTCTCTAATCACTTTATCATCGTATATGTGAGAAAAAATCAGCGCGGCTAAACGAGATGAATTTCACTTCGAATATATATGAGAAAAAACCAACCCGTTTAGCAGAGCTAAAGCTCCTAAATTATTAACATCGACGTAGGAGAGAAAATTGCGTAGTCTGACCCTCCTATCCGAGCTGGAGCATATATAAAAGGAGTTTCCAGTTCGCTTTGCCGAGACTTCTGTTCAATAAAACAAGTTCTCGGTGAGGAGGTCTAGCCATTCCTTCATATATATGTATATAAAATGTTATAATAACAGTTAATTGATATATAGATGGAATCTAGGCATGAAAGAGGACTGATATATATAGCCCTAAGGCTAATGTCAACCAATACAAGTTTGTATAAGACCTGCTTTATCTCTTGTTTTAGCTTTCGGTCCTGTAGTGGCTTCTAGCCTTGCAGAAAGGACTGATTAACGTTAAATTATCTTTAAACTGTAAAAAAATTTCTTAAACTTTTTTCATAAAGCAAGACAACCCTACGCACCTTATTTAAAGTTCCCACACTGTCTATTAACTAAAATGAAATTGGTTGCAAATAATATGCGCAATTTTTAGGTGCTTTAATTGATAAAATCTTTTCTTGTATGTCACATATAAGTCTAATGCAATCAAAAATATCAAATGCATAAAATAAAGATCATTTGTAAATGGATAATCTCGGAAAATTTTTTTTAGTTAGTCTAATTCATAGTCATCTTATGCAAATATAGCGTGGGTTAGTAGCTACACTCAAAACAAAACTGAATAAATTCCAAAGACTTTGTAAAGCAATAAATTTTTTCTAGATCGTTTCGACATGTTACCGTTGTAATGAAAAATAAGAAAGGACTTGATATTGAAAAACTAAACTTTTTTCAAACCTCAACGTTCATGTATAAAATAAAAACAACTAAGCGTTTTTTTGAGTCTTATTTTTTTAAAAAAAACTCCAATAAAACAACTTACACTCAAATACTAGCAATAATTTTGTACCAAGAAAAGCCATGTTTCAAGGACCAAATTTATGGAATAAATTGTTAGAATGTTTTCAAAAACTCAATTAGTTTAATAAATTCTAAAAGTAGGTAAAAAACCATCGTTCATCACACGAAATTAGATTCCAGTTCATTATCAGTCTACCCAAAACTTTTTTGAGTTTTTGGAAATTTTGAAAAGTTGAATGAAGGTGTTCCTGTGTTATGTTAGGTGAAAATGCCTATTTTGTTTGCAAACTTTTGGCAAACTATAAAAGTGATGAGTGGGTGAATCACTAGGTTTAATTTTATAGTAAAGCTTATCATAAATAACTTAATGATTTTTAGTAATAAGTTTTTGGGTCATATCGTGTTAGAAGATCTCTGTTGGATCTCATTTTAGCGGAGAATGTGGATCAGTAATAACCAATATTTTTGTAGCACTTATAAATATTGTCTTTTTATCGATAATAACGATGGAGCACCCTTTTTCTGCGGGAGGAGCAATAACGTTACCACTTTGTTTTAAAGCTTGACCTTCTTTTTACAAAACAAAGTTAGGGATAGAATTACGAAATTTTCAGAGTGAGACAAGAATAGTGTTAGTTTGTTCTTTCGAAAGATTACGAATTGAGTTTTTGATGTGATAGCTGTAAAACGGATAAGCGAAAGAGTTCATTAATAGTTGAGATATTTTTTTTAAGCAACGAAGTTTCGTTTTTCAATAACGATCCGGATGATAAGCTGATCATCCTTCGATCGGTATTGAATTTTTGTTCTGCTACTGTGTTCGGGCATAGTGTCTCGAATTTCCTTATTTGATGTTTTTTTGGTGGAATTTAATCAATTTGTATACTTTTATCTTGGATTGATTTCATAAATTATTGAGTTAATCAACTTTATAATAAATATTTATAATAAATCTACAAAATGGTTTTCATAAAGGTACTCAGATTTCTTTATTCATTAAAATTCAAAATTTTCTGGAAGGTTTTGACCCAATCAATCATTGTAAAACGAGTTTATGAGGATATCAAATTATTTATGATCTAATTTTATTGCATCATTAAGGTGATAGAGGGCTATTAAAATTTGTGATTTTTTGAAAATTTTGTGTATTTCATTTTTTGCTTCATTCTTATGCCAAATTTAACGTAGATTTCGAATGTGAAATCCAACTAAAATTGATTTTTATGACTCATATTTTCAAGAAATTTTTTTTGTCTTTTTCCTTATTTTGGTTACAGCCTTGGGTCCTTCCTGTGTTTGACTATAATTCTCTTGGGTATTATCACGTAATAAATAAATGATTGCTCTAAACCACCAGTTATTTACCTTAGTTTATAGTAAATAGATATAAGTCTTTGAAAGTCACATTGTCATTGAGAATTTAAGATGGAAATAAACAAGCAAATAAAACAGACAAAATGATTGAAACATCAAATAGCTTTCCCTAAATATGGTGGCAAATATGGGAAACCAAGAACGGCCAGCAAACCAGGATAACGAAAATATCATGGCAATCAACACCCTATCAAAAAACACCAAAATGGTACGATGCTTGAAAAAAATATCGAACTAATTTCTCAACCAAAAAGTAACCATATCAAACAAATCACAAATCGACGCTGAAGTAAAATCTGCATCATCAAAGAAAATTGAAACAATTATGTTACCTGTATCTGATTACCTCGAAATTGTAATATTATAATAGAAGGTATATTCGCTGTTCAATATATTAGATGTTAGGTGCCCGAACTGTTCCTGTAACACATATAAAGAAAAAATGTGGGTTTGCCAATTTTTTTAAAGCTCTCCGAGAAAAAAAATCAGGTAGGAATTTTTATGACATCAACTTTCATTTCATTTATTGCGTTCAGATAAATCGGACGTGGATACAAAAATATTAAAGAATTTTGCAAACTAATGAGCATGGCACCGCCTATGGACTCTGAATCCTATAGAGAATATTTTAACAGACTTTATAGAGCTTATTCAAAATTTGCTTGTGATAGTATTTCTGAAGCCGCTTCAAATGTCATTGCAAAATTATTGATTATGCTGTTCTGTCGAAAGTAAGTAAACAGTGTAATTATTGGGAGAAACGTAAAAAGGGAAAAAATTTCGAACTTGAAATTTATTCCAGAAGTGTCAGATCAATCAAACCATAAATGTTGGTTCTATGGAGGTTGAGAGGATGAAACAAATGTTTGATCGATCTGTTAAGACACTCAATTTACGCTACACCATCTATCTAGATGGGGATAGTAAAGCATAAGATACTGTCGTAACTAGCAATGTTTACCCCATTCACACAATCGAGATTGTTAAATGTCTCGATCATGTGCAAAAGCGCGTTGGAGCTCGTCTTTGCACATACAAGGAAAAATATTAAGGGACATCACTCTTAGAGGTTAAAAAACTATGTGGTGCTGATCAATTTACCGAAAAAGTTTCAAATACCCTGCAAAGCTATTAATTATTTCGGTCCAATTCAAATAATTTATATATGATGAAAAAGGGAATACCCACTATTTTACATCATTACTCTGAGCAACTTGACTCCAATGGTCAACTTGAATTTGCACAGAGGCACAGTAAATAAAAGCGACATAGCAACCAGTCATAAACATATAAAACTAAAATCGATTTACCGACAGCATTACGAGATGCTACTAAGGCAATCTTTTCGCATGCTAATTTACCGTCTGGTGAATTGTTAAAAAAATTTGCGTGGTGAAAAAAGCTCCTAAAGTCACATTCCTTGGTAAAAGGACTTTAGAAGTTGCTACCGCTTCGGCGGTTTTACATTTTAACGGCGAAATAGAGAAAATAATTACAACAGCTATAACCAACAAGACTACATTTATATCTTTAAAGTATAGTTTATAATTTTTCCCTTGCGATAAATAGCTTCACTACTACCAAACGCACTTTCAGCATTCATCCAATCGATTCATTTTATTGTTCATAAATGAAATCTTATAATGATGAATGTCAATAGAAAACTAAGTTAACTCTATTTAAAATATGTGAACCAGCTAAAAATCGTTGCTTTGATAATTAGGTTATTTAGGCCACATATTAAACTTCGTAGCGACAAATTTTCCAAAAAAATCGTTACTTTTTGAATTTTGAACCAATTAATTCTTTCAAGTAATCAATCACGTCAACGATGTGTAGTCAATTTTCCAATTTCTTTACCTCCGTAGTGCTCTTAATTTAAAAAAAAAAAGATCAAATTAAAAATTGTCGGGTTCTAGCCTTAATGGTTGTAACACAGGTTCTGATTCGATATCAAACTTGCCTTCTTCAATTTGTTTATTCATTTCAGCCCATTTCTGCTTGTTATCTTGGACACCTTTTAGCAAGGGACGAAGAAGATGGTTGAAATCGGACAATACCTAAAATCGATATATGTGAATGTTATATTATAAATTCACTCTTTTCACAAAGGAAAGTTTTAACAAAACAACGTTTCAAAAATATCAGTGAGGGGAACTGAAAAAGCTTAAAGAGTTAAGCATCTAAAATAAGGTTACTTTACTTACATTTTGAATAAAAAATTTCTTTCACTGCAGTTTTTATAGTCACGTGGCTATAGTATTACCAGAATGCTATCTTTTTATAGTTGGAAAAGCGTAAATTATTTAGTTCATCGTGGAGTTCAGTGTAGTATTCTAGTATTCTAATTAAACGTCATTTTTAAGCTGAAAATTTTTTATTGCTTATAACTAATTCTTGACATAGAATTTTTTAAAAAGAAGCAGCACCAAAAGTTAGAAAAACACCACTTGAAACTTTTTCTAGCAGATGAAGATAAAAAACACCTGTAAACAGAATAATTTCCACATTTCCTGGTCACAAACTAAGGTTTTTTTGGAAAATAAATAAAAGGTGTTAGAATAATTGAAAGGCATTGAAATTTTCGAAAACTTACTTTTAACAGGTACTCGAGTAGCAAGTTTGAAAGGGCTCGAAAATTTCGAAAAAGATTTCTCTCACCCCTTCGTGTACAAACAACGGAATGCTTAACAGTTTACAATCATAAATTCTAATGTCTTTTAATTAAACTAAAAAACAAACCTTGTATACAGGTATGCACATCATTTGAAAGAATTGAACTTGAAGTTTTGGAAGCTGCAACACATGCTTACGATCCATCATTTCCTAAAAGGAAAATAACAGCATCGCTACGTACAATATATATTAGCTACATCAACGTTAAAAAAATTTGGATAACCAAAAAACTACAGAATTAAAGATTTTGATCAATATTTTAGAACAAAAAGGGGGATTTCGAGCCTTTTATGTCAGTAGTATAATAAATAATAAAATCAAGGAAGAAAGACGATTTAATATAAACCTCATGATAATCACAGTCTGCAAAGGTATCTTATATCATTTTTTCAGATTAAGAACGTTTTACAATTTAGAAACGAGATAAGGCCATGTTAACGCTCTGTCTGTGCTGAGCGTTAACCCAAACACGTGTATGTTTAGTTTTAGTTTTTGAATCATGTAAATTTTTAAATACCTTTGGCTCGACGCGAAGTTTTACTCTTTCCATATCTCCCTGATGAAAAAACTCACTGGTAACTAAGTGTACAACCTGCAATATATTAATAAACTTAAATAAAAAAAAAATATATATTTAAAAATTAAAAAGCATCAATCAGGTAATGGTTACTGGATGTTTTTATACTTTATGCACAAGTATAGACGGTAGTTTTCATTTTACGCACTGGAAACTAACAACCTGTCCGACTATATATATTTCAAAAGTTTCCTCTTTTAACTCTTATTAATAACAAAAATTCGACCACTGAAGAAAGCCTTTATTTTTAAGCTTGGCTATCTAAAACAGGCAAGTATGAAGAATACAAAATTATTTGCGTAAAAACATCCAAAATTCACTTTTAACGATTAGAATTTGGGAAATGAAATAAGTAACACTTTGCATATATATTTCAGAACCGGTGTGTGTCTTGACTAATTTTATGTCTTCCAGGTTTTTAATCATCAAACAACACTTAGAGAAATAACACTTAGGTTTTAAGGCACATGAATTAGAAATTGCTTAGTCATCTTAACAGAAAATCTGTTAGAAAAAGATAAGAAGTGGGCAAACAAACCCATGGCCAGATGCTGAAAAATTTAAAACAAAGGCAAACTAATATGTGGGATTTTATTCATATTGGACCAGCTTAACCTTGCAGATGAATGATGTCACAAATAAAAGTATTTCTTACTGGCGGCGATAGTTCACTGTACACAGAGGTGTTTCCTTAGGTATATTTAAATACATACTGCTATTGCAATAAAAATTTTACTTAACACACTATACAAATCTTGGACTCGGTGGGAGACTCGGTAAATTGCTTTAGACAACTCACATGCAGCCAGAGATACTACTTTATACTCTATTTTCCTCTAACCTCACATATAATTACTTACAAAAAAAGCTATCAAACGAATAGCCGTTATCGAAAAATAATAAGGAACCAGGTCATGAAATGCGACAGGTTTAGACAGTTTAGACAGGTCATTTGCGTGAAAAAAATTCAAGAAAATTTGTTTAAGAAAAATGTTTATTATTGGTCTAAAATGAAAACGTTTGGAAACGTGTGGTTCAGTACCAACATACCAGAACTTTCTTTTCGAAAAAATATTTCCCTTGTAAATTCATGAAATCCCAGAAAAAAAATAGTGCACGATTTTGAAAAAACATTTTCGAACAACTGGACAAACATGGGTAAAGTCGTAGAACACTTTCAGCTTCGTCAAGAGTGTAAAAATTATTTATCAATGTTCTCATTTGTTGTCAATGTGAGAATCAAAGTTATTTCATACACATAATTGATATATCATGTCATGCTCCTAACAGTTAAATCAATTTTTACAACTTACCCTCTTCTGTATCTCCCAAGGCTTAGTTATACCATTCAGGTCACATGCAGTCATCAGCATGCTCCTAAGCATGGAACGATGCTCCCTCTTGTTAGTATCGAAACTACCACTTTCAACGGCTGCCTGAAATGTATCTCTCTGTCTAAATAAAAAACAGCACAGCGAGTAATAACCTCCTATATAAACCATTAAATACATAAACTCTACGAAGGCCTCTCTAGAATAACCACGTCCACGGTTGTTTATAAAAAAATCATAGTTTTCATTAAACTAGATTATTAGAAATTAAAAATTTTTTTTTACTACTTTTATTACTTTATCAAAATTTTATCCCAACACTTCATCAAATGATTAGTCCCTTCTGCTTCACATAGCAACATTTAAAAACTCTGAGTCTTACAGTAAACAAGAAATTTCCTTGAAAATATGCGCTGCAAAAGCAAATGCTTATGATGATAATGATGATGATAATGAGAGCTAACAAATATTAGGAGTGATGCATGCTTGAATTACCAATTTTCCAAGAGAGCCATTAGAAAACAAGGTTTTATTTAATTCGGATCAGTAGAAAAAAGTTTTATAAAAGATCTATACTGTTTTTCGAGATATCAATTCTCATATATTCAATGAAAAATATGTTATTTTTTTGGAATTTACAACATAAAATCCTTATTCCATTTCTATTCATATTTTAAATTTTCACTCTGCTCATATTAGTCAGGACAAGAAGATTGCTGCTTATTATTTTTCAAGTAACTCTTTCCACTCCCCTGCAGAACTTTCAACACTTTGGGAATATTTTCTTTATTCTATATTTTCTTTATATAATTTGGGGAAAATTGTTTAAAAAAATTTTTTGTAAAATTTTAATAAAATGTATAACTAAAATTTTGACAAATATTTTAAAGAATAATGAGTCTCTGTATGTACTGGTTGTAGCTTTGACAAGAAATTAAAGTTTTAAGAAATTAACTATAGCTGGAAATTTACAATCTACATGATACTGAAAATATAAAATGATTGAAACCGTTTTACAGCATGCAATTTGGATTCTCATTTTCAAGGAAAACACGATTACTATACTTCGGTGTTTCAGTGAAGACTGAATACTACCTATTGGTCTAAATAAGTTTTAAATAATCTATATAGTAATCTTTTTGAAATTTTAAATAAGCCGCCTCTTGCAAGGCTAAAAGCCACTAATCGGCAGGAAGATAAAAATGAAAAAAAGCTTTAAACTTATCACATCAAGATTCTACTCATACGCTGAGTGGACGATAACTGGATTTGAACCCAAGACGTTGCAGTTAGGAGTCAGATATATTACCATCTGAGCTATCTGGGTACGAATAACATGTATAACGAGGGAAATAAAAACCCCAAACTTTGCACATGGAAAAACCTAATTATATCAGAACCAAGTAAATTGGATATTTTAGTTTCTTTTTCAAAATTTGTTTTCTTTTAACTCAAGAAATTGGCAGGTGCAATTCAGGAAAGGCAATATAAATTTAATATCTAAATCAAAACACAACATCTCATTTTTTCTTTCTACTTTGTAAATTGGCCTTATAATCAAAGTGAAAGAAGAGTTCAGCTAAGCTATTCCACTAATCATGATAACCAATAGTTTACCTGATATAATTAGACAAATCAGTAGCAAGTATCGCGTGCTTGATGAGCTTCATCAGTTTTCTATATTCATCCGATTGGAGCTTTGAAAATATGTTGTTATCCTAACATTACAAAAAGCTTTATCGATACAAAATTTTAACTAGTGTAATCAGAGTTTAAAAAAAAACTCTTTAATGTGGGTAATAAAACGCTAAACTTAAGTTTCTTATTGGGAGGATTTCGTAGAAAAAATTGAAGGTTTCCAAAAGATACAAATTTTTTTATGAAAAAACAAACAAACCTTAATGGGCAACTACAGAGCAAAAATAACTAATTTAACATTTTCCCCGTGTAAAAAAACACTACACATTTATATACAAAACAAACACCATACATTTTCGCATAGAAAAATAATATGCTAGTAATGATTAAAAACGATGTTATGAATTAACTATTATTCTCGCTTAGTTTCGGAAGACAACCTGCACCCATCTTCAGGCAAATTAAAAATAAATTTGTTAATATAGACTTTGGTAGGATTAATCATACTTTTGTAGGGATTGGAAATAGTTATTTACAATTTTGAAGACTGTAATCGAAACGAATAATGGAATATTAAGAAGACTGAGTTGACATATAAAAATACCTTTAAAATAGAAAAATAACTAGCAAAATATTGGAAAAAATATTTGTTCTAGAGTATTTAAATGAATGCAAGGTTTAAGAACCCTTGATTAACATACTTGTACTCTAGTAAAAAATTATCATGTATCACTGAATTAAGGGTCATCATTTCAGCTGGCAGTTTAAATAATTTAACAAGGCTAAGCTTTCATTTGGGAGACAACCAGCTCCCATCTTCAAGTAATTTGCAATAGGTTAAAAAACATTTATATAGTTTATAAGAGGCTCAAAATTCAGGAAGTGATACAAATATAGTAATTGGAATGATTAGCATGTTGAAATTTGGATATATCAGCGATTAATTTAGTGGATGAGGTGCAGACAAACAAGTACGGTCGTTCATATGCGGGGTATCAAGCAAGATATTAGTTCAGGAAGCGTGTATGGTATGCAGTTAATGTGACTTGAGTTTTACAGAGAATGAATCAATTCTTTAATCTGACGAGACGATATGAGTGTCCGTTGTTTTTACCTCCAAGCTGAAATGATGACCCTTACTTTATTCATGTAAGGATATAGGGATTGGGAGCATATAAAGAGTTTAAACCAATAACAAACATAATGACTGGCAGTCCATGTTTTGCTATTTCCCACCAACTTTTACCCCAAATTTTATGAATGAAGGCTTTTTCAAGGTTACTCAGTTTGAGTGGTAAAATAACATTCTTAACATATTATCACACCAACCTTACTGTTCAGTATCATAACTGCTCTATTAAAATGATGATGTTCCATCGTTGAGGTTCCATAAAGTTTCACTAATGGAGAGTCAGTCCTATAAGAGAAAATTAGATTATTTCAAAAATATTATGAAACTAATTTATCGATTTAACTAGTGATTGTAAATAATAATAATTGCTAAAAAGATCTTAAAACTAGCTCAAACCATTTAGCCTAGTTATAACTAATAAACGGTCTGTTAAAGCCTACAATCTCAAAACTACCCTGTTTATAGTATATAAATTCTACAAAAGAATTAATTAAGTAGTTACCAAGTTTTAATTCTCTCAAGCAATTTAACTGCTGCCAAATGATACAATCCTGGACCAAATAAAAAATTTGAAAATTTTACAAAATGTTTTTTCTGAAACCCAAAAAGTTGAAGTTTTTTAAACAATTTTTTAATATCTTAATAATTCACTTTTAATAAGAACTAAATTCTCTGGAGCCAAAAAAAAGAGTAACTTATTTATTAAATCAATTTACAATACGATATATGAATAAGAAAAACAAAAGGAAAAAAAAGAAAGTAAATTTATTTGCGCAAAATTTATATTATTATAAAATAGCGTTAATGATAATAGAAAATATTATATATTGTATATATATATATATTATATATTAAAATATATAGTACCAAAAAATGGCTGATTTTGCTGGAGATACTCAAACAGAACAAACTTAAATCAATAAAGATAAAATCAAGAAAAAAAGAAGTTAAAATGGACTGGATGGTAACAAGCATGTGCACACCTTTCAATACTTTTGAGTTTTAAAAAATCGAGGTAGATAGAATAAACGGTGGGTAGAGAATTTCCTTATCAAAAATAACCAAAGAATCACTGAACTCAAAAACTTAACAAAATGTGATGTTAACTCTCTTTAAATTTATCCAAGGAGAAATTTTTGATGGTTGATATGTTCAATATATTAAAAATATTGCTAAATTAAGTCATTTTTGCATGAAATGTTTTTGATAAATACAGTAGTGATCTGCCAAAAGAAGATTCTGTTAGTGTGTTTAAAGCTTTTTTTTCTTGATTTTATTTATTTCCCACAATGGGAGGAGATTATCAAAAGTCAAACGTATTAAGAGAAGATCACCCACAAAGTTATAACCGCAAATTTCAATAAGACAAGATGGACAAACGCTTTTCTTATTTTTTTTTTTTTGTTAATTGTTAATGTACAAAAAATTATTAACATCAATGATGAAAGGTTTGTGTGATTTATATCCAAAGCTTTTGCACTTGGCCATAATAAATTTGATTTGAGACTCTACTATATAGCAACACTCACCTCTTCCAAAACAGCCATTTTATGACAGCCAAACGTTTAGATTTAGCAAAGTTATAAAGAAACTGTTTTTCACAAGTTAAAAATGTACTTCTATTACTGCTAAAATATTAATATTGCAATTGCTAATGGAATACTTCATACAAAGATATTGAAAGATAGTATTAACAACCTGTTCTGATATATGGCAAAGAACATTCTTTTAATAGTCATAACATCGATGATATCTTGTTCTGATATTTCATGTATACAACAGACCAAACATCAAAGATGTTAAAAAAAAAAACAACGAGATGATAAGAATACAGCTAGTATCTTCAACTTTGGATCAATGCAAAAGGCACCTAATATAAAGAACCTTTTTTGTTATCAGAATTCAAGAATTGGTTTTTCAGTTTTCTTTTTCAAAAGTTTGAAAGGAATAAGTATAAGCCAAGGAAAAGTCTTCTACTGTCCAAAATGTTTTGCTAAGTTAATGGACTTTTAAAAGTAGAAAATAATCCTAAACTGTACGAAAGCATTTAGATATAGACAAGTTGTTGAATAAGATGAACACTTAAATTACAGGGTGTGATTGTACACTCTTCTTTTTAAGAAAAAAGGACACTTCTATTTATTTGTAGTAAATTAGTGACATAGCACAAGAAATTTTCTGACACATTTATCTCAATAGGTTCTGCTGATATCAGAGTTGAAAATTCACGCATGGCAAATTCTAACAAGAAGCGCAAGCAAAGCTTTTCTCCTCGATCAATTCCATTAACCAATCATTTTTCATGCGCTTTGAAATGTATTTTTTTTTAACAAACAATTCAAGATATCATAAAGCAGATCTTTACATGACTGTATCTGAAGAAGAAAACAAATCAAATAGAAGCAAACCAGAAGACAAAAGTGATGAAAGCGAAACTGTTGAAAATGAGAATGACGGTGGAGATAAGTTGCAAGTCTACATAAAATGTAACTGTTAAGAGCGCCTTTAAAATTTATATAAAGATACCTAAATAGAAAATCATTTTCAACAAAATGAAATTAACATTTTCTCAACAAATTGATAATTTAGAAAATGTTTCTTAATTTTTCCTATGCAGTTTTCTTTATATTTTATGAAACCGAAAGTAAAATGGCAGTAAAATTGTTAAAACAGAGTTTTTAAAATGATATTAATCTTCTAGAAATTTGGGTTGCGACAAAAACGACTGTTATAAAATTTTTTCCCATATTTTTATTTATATTTGGGTTACGAAGAATAAGGTCCTTACAAAATTCTGTCCCACATTTTTTTTTCTTGTTTGACTCCTACATAATGAATATCAAATATTGAATTAATGAATGATAGCAAAAAAAAATTTTGAAAAACTTCTTAAGACTATTTCCCACATTTTTTCATTTTTATGATTATAACAAGATTAAACCCTTAACTGAACTTTTATTTTGAAGATCCATTGTATAATTGCAGTTGAGTGTTACCTAGTTTGGTAGAATAAATGTGTGCATTAAAATAACTATATTTATGAAATGGTAATAATAGTGAGCATCTGACCACTTTTAACCACTCCTCCCATACTTTGGTTATATGTATGGGTACTAGTGGTATCTCATTACGTTTGCCTTCTCTTGTTTGCCTACACCGATAACTCCATCCTCAACATACGCGCTCAGCATAAAAACATCTATTTTGTTCTTCCAGTGTGTACGCATATTATTGGTTTTAATTTCATTCCAAACAACACACTCTCCTGCTGTCAGCTTTATATTATTTATGTTGTGAATGGTTTCTATGATTTTTTTCGCATGTACCAATTAAATCAGTTTTATTTTCCAATAAAGTATGAGCGATTTTGAAAGAAGTATACCATTTATCAATGAACAAACAGTAACCTTTATCTAAAAGTCCATCCACCAATGACAGCACAACTTGCGAAACAGCAAAAATCTTGTTGCTTCATCTGGTTTACTTAGAACAAAAAATTTTAACCCAAATAGACTGCGTTTATTAGGAATATATTGTTTACATGAAAGTCTACCTTTCCACAAGAGCTACGACATATCGATACTTATATTCTTTTCAAGTGTATACAAAAAAAGTGAATCGATTAGATAAGTAGTTAAGGAAAGGGAGAATTTTCATTGTTTTTGTTAGGTTTCACGCAATGAACTATCATCGATCAAGTGTAAGACTTTTCAATCAACAAGAAACATATTTAAAAAAAAAGCATATCATTGGTATACTAAAAATTGCATTCTCTGTATAACAATTTGCATAGGTTTCCAAATAATGCCTCTATACAAAATAATACCTAAGTAAATCATTAACTCATTCTTTGTAATTGGTGTCCAAAAGTCATATACTGTCCTGCATACAGATTAGTTTGAGTAACAATTACAAATTACTGTTCATTATTATTGACATATTCCTTTGCTACACCTTCATTTTCAGAAATAATAACTTCTTTGTCAGTTTCTAAAGCAATTTCAGGTTCTAATTCACTTCCAATGAATGAATATGTTGTTTTAATAGTAATTAGATAAGAGAATTATGATAAACAAGAGTCAGCTTAGACAGAAGGGGAGGTAGGCTTCAACATTTATCACCTATAACTTATGTAAGCATAAGTAATGTTATGTATAAAGATTTGAGGTTTGAAAGTTTTGCTAAGGTCTTTTTAAGAACAGAAATTATAAAGAAATTTGAACAAAAATATATATAGAAATAAACCTTTTAACAAAAACATCATTTAAATTTACGAATATTTGCAACTACCATTAAATGAGAGCTGTGAGATTTTTTTTCATCAAGGAAGGCCAAAAGAAAACAAGAATCTGAAAAAAATTCCACCTCAAGAAGACATGAGAAAATGAATTCAAATAATTTGTAAATAGACAGCAAAATATAACTATATTCAATTTCTCAACAAGCATGATTGGTTAAGCATATGACTTTTTAAATGACAAGCCGAGCTAATAACATTAAGCTGAGTATGAGTCAGATATGCATGGAGGCAAAACAAAAAAGCAATTAAAAAATAAAACACTCAATAGGATTTACTTCATTTGGAACTCATTGTTAGTGCCTCGATGATCCAAATCATGGCATAAGCATCCAACAAGTAAGGCAAGACACTCTTTAGAGCTCATTTGCTCACTCATTTTACCAGTCTAAAGAAAAATAATCAAAATTAGTAAAATAACAATAAAAATAAAACCGGAAAAGAAACAAAGAAAATAATTTAAATAAAACTTTACTAATTTCTACCCGCAGAGGATCATAAAATATATTCTTAGGCAAATTTATCAAAGAAGAAAAAGATGCAGCACATTTGCATATTGGTGAAACAATAGCCAAATAAAAACTAAAAAGTCTAGCTATAATAAAAATGTACTTCCACAGCGCCCTACAGTGTGCTAACTTGTGCTACAAATCGTATATTTTATATCAACTATCTAAAAAATTCAAAATTTAACATCTTACGGTAGTCCAAAAGAAAAACTTTCCGCCTAATTTAAACTTGCAATAAAACAATAAATTTTATCACACATAATAAGAAAATCACATTTCTATACCTTTTGTAAAGATTTCCTCTTTGATTTCAGTATTATAACACGCCCATAAAAAGACTAATGAAAAGTAGACATGAGATGCAAAATCTCAAAAATAAAAATTGATAAAATTAGACTACAAGTTTTACAGATTTTTACACTTTTACTTGATCTTGGTGGATTTTTGATCTTGGTGTATTTTTCTAACAAACAAGAGTTAATTTAGGTTAACACAATTTTTAATGAGAAAAAGATAAAAGATTAAAAATAAATTTTAAAGAAATAGTAGGAAAAATTTAATATTCATGGCTTTTATAGATCTTTAATATAAATGGCCAAGTTTAGGACGCCTTGATTGGTAATATTATATATCATATAATGTTCTTATCATTAATTACTTCACGTTTTACTGCTTCCAGATAATGGTTATCAGTATGTTATAAACATACTGATAAAATTTAAATTTTGTGTTTATTCTCCCGAAATTTTTACTGCGACTATAATAATAAAAAACTAAAACCACAAATCTTATAAATCATGTCAGCCATCCCTATCATATTAGCAATCCAGTTTTTTCTACATCACAAATTGTGTTAATATGTAGAAAAAGTTAGTGCAGCAGATTATGTGAGTATTGATAATATCTCCAAGTTAGTTACAGACTTGAGAAGATAAAACAATACCATAAACAAGAAAATCAAAGGCATCATCATTTTATTAGTCCTTTAACCTCATGAAAAATATGGTCCGCACGGGTTCGCTAACCAAAAATTTAATAACTTAAAAGGTTAAAGTAAAATAAAGAAGTGAGATTCTTACAGTTAATGCAGCAAACATAGACTGAGTAACATTAAATGCGTGTCTCCAGTTGTGGTAGATAACCCTACGGTAATTATTCTTTACAGTAATTAGGAAGCAACACAGTACCTGAAAGATAAATACCAAATATGAATTTTTGTAACTTCATATATACTATATACATTCATATACATCCTTTTCCATACAGCATTTTCAAACCAATTTTAAATTCAGTCAGGGATTTTGCTGTGGCGTTTGGGGTTCACCATTACCATGAAGCTTGGTAGATTGTTCTGTCTACCTTTTGGAGTTATCTTCATTACATCTGCACTACATTACTTCTTGGGTGCACAAAAAAAACTGACTCTATAAAATAAATTTGAGCCAAATTTAGCTAAACTTGCGCCAAAGCTACTGAAAAAAATTATAACATATGATAATTTAACTGTAAAGATTTCCTTTATGTGTATCGATCTTTATGCATTAATTGATAGCAAATTATCGATTGCTTTTTGAAAAAAGTACCAAACGTCGGTATTGGTATTTTAAAAAATTATCAAATTATAGTACAGTACCAAAACATGAGGTTATTCAAAAGGTGACCATACAGTACCAAAACATGAGGTTATTCGAAAGGTGACCATACAGTACCAAAACATGAGGTTATTCGAAAGGTGACCATACAGTACCAAAACATGAGGTTATTCGAAAGGTGACCATATGGATAAAAAAAAACCTTGTTATTCATAGTTTAAAAAAAAAATGCTAAATGGCTTCCAGAAAAATTTTAAATTTAGGCATACCAAAAATAAAAAAATCGGTCAAATTTTTTTCTTTCAAAATAATTTTTATGCAAAAAAAAAAAATCTCTTTCGCATGTATTATCAGCAGTCAGGTAGCAATGGTGAACTACAACAACAGCTTTCTAGTGTTAGTTTGCCAGCTGATCACATGAGCTACAAATAATATCAATACAAATTACTGAAAATACCAAACGTAATTAGTAAATAGAAAGCCAATGTTCAGTTAACCCCTTTAACAGTCAAATTAATTTTTCATGCTGGTCTGTAATATATCGGGTTGTTTTTTTTTTTTTTTAAGTGAAAATTTCAAAGTAATTAGAATTAAACTTTCTTAACGTTTGAGAAGTAAAATGTTATAAAAATGCTATATTTGTATATTTATATGTCAAATAGGCTAAAGCATATAAAAACAATAAAATATCTTAATGAAAACTTTTGTCAAGTCTCTCTTGGTATGGTAATACATAAAAAAAGGGTAAACACATAATCCAAAATTGCTTGCAATAATATTTTGATTTAGATCTTATTTTATTGATTGAACAAATATGACACCTTCAGTTTCTCTTGCTGGGTTCTTATTTTTACTATTTGGATCAAGTGGGATGATTGCAGGAAAGTGACTCTCCACAAGTCGTAAAGGGTCCTCAAGAGATGAATGTCTACCAGTGCATGGTCAAGAAGGATTTAGAACAAATAGCGACTGAAAATTTGATGAGTGATTTCCTGTCAAAACTTCAAAGCTGTAAGCTTTTTGCCAATTTTATTTGACACAATATGGCTGTCTAGTATACCAGTATTTATCAAATGCATGAAATACTTTTTTACACATTTTCTCATGACCTTGTATGATGTCATCATCTGGTCGCTCCTGTCAACACTTCCCATGTTATTGTTGTAGCAATTTATGACAAGGGGAATACTTTTGGTTTTGTCAGCTCTTGTGACATCAATGGTTCCATCTGCAAAGCAGGCACTCAACAATTGTGCACATTTTTTATCTTTCCATTTTTTAATATGGCGCTATAGAAATGTTTTTCTCTAGTGGAGGTATAATTTTATTTTTCCTCTGATATGTTACTTGCTCTGTAAAAAGAGAACTGCCATGTTGGGAGTGAAATAAGTCTCTGATATTTATTTATTTTTTATAGGTGTGACTAAAGCCTGGGTATATTTGGGGGCATTCAAAACGAGTACAATGAGGTAATTGACGCCCGCCAATCTTCAGTTTTATTTCAACGGCTTCTTTTGTAAGTTGAACTCGGTTCTTTCTAAGTGTACCAATACAATCAGTTTTATTGTCTAATAGAACTTTTTCAGTTTCAATGGAGGTGTTCCAATTGTAAATAAAAAGCGTGTACCCTTTATTTCAAAGATCATACATTAGCTTCAAGACAATTTTGGTAGCAGTGTAATGCAATATTCAAGTGTTTCATTTAGCATAGTAGTTAGTTCCTGACCAGTATAAACAATACTATTCCATACATAGCCAATTTCAGCCTCAGATAAAATAAAAGATTTCATACCAAATCTGCTTCTCTTATCTGAGATGTACTGTTTCCACAAAAATCTACCTTTCTATAGTTTTCAAGCTTTCGTCAATGCTAATTTTCCTCTCAGGGGTGTAAACCAAACGAAACCTTTCAACCAAAAAGTCATGCAAGGGCTTAGTTTTTGCTATTTTACTGAAGGTGACCAAGCATTGGTTTAAAAACTCCTTTATATATTAGCATTCCAATGTAAATACTAACTTCCTCAGGTTTCCATCCATTGACTCGAGAAAAAACTTTTTGTAACACCAGCTTTAGCAATGGATTGTTCAGCAAACAGGTTTGTTTGTACTACAATATAATTCAGAATCTTGTCTGTAAAAAAGGTTTTTCAAAGGTTTGCAGTGATTATCTTCAGATAATTCAGGGTTTACACCTGGTATACCTATAAAAGTTTGCTGTTGATCAACATTATCAGGAGCATCAGCAATCCAAGACTCATTCAAAGGTGAAAATACTACAGGTTGATCTTCAATATGAGCTAAAATCTCTTGATGAAAAACGTTACCACGTGTCTTGTTCTGGCTAACTCTCTTAATCTCTACTATTGATTACTAAGCATTTTTTGGTGCACACTTACTTGAAATGTGAAGGTCTACATCACAGTCCAATATACTGGCAAACTGATGCTTCTGACAGTGAAGAAGAAGTAAAAAAACAAAGATTATGTTGTTGCTGCTGGTATTATCTGGGGATTATGTGGATGAATTTGGTATCCTAGCACTGTGTGCTCAATGCCTGAACTTCCAGAACATTTGAGAAAAACTTTCCAAAATAGTATTGATTATTTCATCGTTAAATGGTTTGGTGAGGAAAACTATACCCTGTTAAAACCTTCCAGCATCAAGAAACTTGCAGAAAATAAACTTGATTTACATAGAGCAGTATGTTCAAAGTGCATGATTCAGATTTATAACTTGGCTTTAGCTGCCTGTCAGGAAGTAAGTTTATAACAGCAAATGCATTAACTGTGCAAAGTGATAAAAAAAAATTATTTCTTGT
>JAUZNK010015134.1:0-22384 GCA_035046665.1 Euphysa ruthae | reverse complement strand
TGCATAACCTTCATAATCTCTCTAATCATATCAACACTTTTATATTACAATTACCCAATCGCGATAATATATCGAGAAAATTTTCTTACTTGTAAAAACCTTTTTAAAGAACATTTTAGATTTTTTTTACCTTTAATTGATATTTTGACCTTCTTACAAATTACGTTGATAACACTTTTATAAAATTGAAGTGTTATATTCTGTGTAAATATTCATTTTAATAATAAAAATAATGAAAAGCTCCCAACTAGAATTGTTAATTATATTGATTTGTATATATAACGAAATTGTTTATTTTTCATGAGGTATATATAAAGTTTAAACAATTTAAATATACAATGTCATTGCCTTCAGCAATAATTCAGCCCTTTTCATCTTCGCATGCTCGGTATAGCTTATAGCCCCTTTTACAAGGTATATTGGAAAATGATCGAGCAACAACAGCCCTATACTTTTTCTCTTTATAGCCTTGGTGTACGTGCAGGGCTGGATTAACCATTAAGCTAAATAAGCACCTGCTTAGGGCACCAAGGGAAGGGGGCACAACAGAAATTTTCATAGCCGACTTTTCAATGGTGCCTCAGTGTTTAATAAAATAATTTGAGATGGTCAGACGACTCAGACCTCAATATTGGTCCAGTTGAGGTAAAAAACCGAAATGAAACGTGTACAGCTAAGTGGTGCACAAAAGAGAAAACTAGCAAAAAAGAAACAAGAAAAGACTTTGGATTTATATGCCAAGACTGCAAAGCTGACCTCTTTCTTCAGACAAGTTCCAGAACATGATACCTTGATTTCAGGTCAATGCCAATCTCCGTCATCAGAAGTGGATACAAGTGCAATAAATTCCACCTTGATTACTTTAGAACCAAAATGTGACAAGGTGTTACAAGCAGGTTCATCTAGCACATGTTCTGAAACAGAAATAAACATCACTAGTATCAAAAAAACTTCAAAAGATGGTATTGTAGTGGACCATGGTGACGGTGATGAAAATAATCTCTCTGTAAAAAATGAAGTAAATCACAATGTAGCAAAGGATCCAGGGTCGTGGCTTGATTTCTCTATTGATGATATGGCTTATTGGATTGCCTGTGAACCTAGCGACTGTCAACATCATAATGGGCCTTTTGATAAATCTAAACGCCATTTCAGTAGTGGCAAACCAGTAAGGTATTGTTCGCAGAAACTTTTTGTCGGGACAAAATCGAATGGTGAGAAATACAAGAGAGAGTGGTTAATGTATTCACCATCAACAGGATCAGTTTATTGTTTTGTTTGTAAACTGTTTGCTCCAAAAAATTTCTCATTTCTAATTTTGTTACAAGTGAAGGATTCAATGATTAGCGAAATACAATTTTAATTGATAATCATGAAAAAAGTACTACTCACCGAGACTCTATGCTAACATACTTAACTCGCAGATAAGTTGCGGGTTTGGGACAACAGCTGGAAAAGCAAATTCAAGAGGAGTGTGATTACTGAGAACATGTTTTGAGACGTGCCATAGCCGTTATTTGTACATTAGCTGAGCGGGCTTGGTTTTTCGAGGAACTAATGAAAGGTTTGGATGACTGCAAAATGGCAATTTTTTAGGGCCACTTGAACTCATTAGCCAGTTTGAACCATTTTTAGCAAGACATATTTCAAAATGTGGAAATGCTGGAAAATGAAATCCTTCTTATTTGTTCAAAACCACCTGTGAGGAGCTCATTCAAATAATGGCACAAAGGGTTCATACATTCATTGTTGAGCAAGTAAAATCTGCTAGTTATTTCAGTTTGTCAGTTGATTCAACACCAGATCTATCACACATTGATAAATTAAGTGTTGTACTTAGATACTTAAAAGATGGACAGCCTATTGAACGTTTTTTAACCTTTCTGGAATTGAAAAGTCATACTGCAGAGGATATGGTAAATCAGGTGTTGCAGTACTTGAGTGAAATTTGTAAGCTAGACTTTTCAAAATGTAGAGGCCAGTCTTATGACAATGCTGCTAACATGTCTGGCCGTTATAAAGGGATGCAGCAAAAAATTTTGGAAATAAACAAGTTCGCTATATATCGCCTGTGCAGCTCATTCACTAGTTCTATTGACTTCTGTCAAGAGGCAGTTTATTTCTTTTCTACAGTACAATTACTGTATACCTTTTTTTCGTCCTTAACTAGCCGGTGGAAAATCCTTAAAAGTTGCATTGGAAATGAAAGTGTCTTAAAATCCCCCTCTGATACCAGATGGGAGGCACACGCTGTGGAAACAGCAGCAATTTTGAAATCTTTCTTTAAAATTTTAGAAGCACTAGAGTATATAGGGGAAGATCAATCACAAAAGGGAGATGCTAGAAGAGAGGCGAATAGTATTGCAGATAAAATGCAAGAGGAATTTGAACGTTATGAAGCAGCTGCAAAGGAAATGCTACCCGACGTGGACTACAAAGCAGCTAGAATTCGCAAACGTATCTGAAAGAATGTACCCAATGACGGAGATGCACCAGATATATACTTGAATGCCAGAGATAAATTTCGTATCACCACATTTTATTCAATTGTTGACAAACTTGAAACTGAGATGAAGAAACGAGGAGATATATATAGAGAATTTGCAGAGATATTTTCTTTTCTTAGTGATGTACCACTGCCACAAAATGTCTCTTAATCTGTTAACACGGAAAGGTATTCTCAGTGCTGTCAAAAAATTATTTATGCTTACCCAAAAGATTTCAACGGTAATTTCTCAGCTGAGCTTCAGCAGTTTCATTCATATGTGCTCCATAAATTCAGTGAAACAAAAAATGCAAAAGTAAAATTCAGTCATGCTGAACTTTATAAAATTCTTGTAGAAGATAGCATTGAGTGTGCTTTCCCAAATGTAGACGTTGGCTTTCGTATATTTTTAACATTAATGATCACAAATCGTTCAGCTGAACGTTCATTTTCTCAGCTGAAGCATTTTAAAAATCCTATCAGAACAACTATGAAACAAGGCAGGCTGCATGCCTTATCTCTATTAAGTATAGAGGCAGATGTGTTACGTAAGCTTAGTTTTGAGGATCTTATTAAATTTAAGCGAAGGTATGCAAAGATAAACATTATATTCATTTTTAATGTTAGTTTTGTTTAATATCGATGGAAAAAATTGTATGTGTGTATTATATAGTATCGAAGAAGAGGCGTTATATAAGATTAGTTTTGCAAATCTGATCAGAATTTTAGTTCAGGAGAAAATTTTTCTAATGTAAGTGAATGTATAAACATTATTTTAAGATAAACATTATTTTTTACCTTACCGTTAGTTCTGTTTTTTTTCAATGGATGAAATTTTGTGTAGTTTATTATGTAATATATTTTGAAGGACACATATAGGGCACCAAAGTCTTAAGTACTTAGGGCTTCTAAAAGGCATGATCCGGCCCTGTGTACATGTCTTATTGTTACCTTCATCTTTGCTTTCAGAATTTTCTAACTTTTCAGGTTTACGTTATGCTTTTCGTTCTGTGTTTGATATATATGTTTTGTAACAGCCTTTTAAATGGTACTTGATACTACTCATTTTCACTTAAGTTCATTTATAAATCGCCTTTGTTGTCAAAGAAATAGTGATTGTAATTATCCAAAAAGTTAACATTAAATTGTTCCGGGATAAATAAATTTATTTGAGTTTGAGTCAGAGATTCAAAAAAAATTTTAAATTAGGCGGTCTGTAATCTGTACCTATACAGTAAAAAGTTTGGTGTAAGGGAGAAGAACATCGATGAATATGTTTTAAATATCTATAATAATACATTTTTAAGTGAAATATCGTTAAAACTTAAATTGTCTTTGATGTAACAAACAACTCCATCCACCATCTAATCTGTTTCTGTCTTTCCTTAATATTTGGTGATTAGAAACTTCTATTTAACTGTCTATAGAGCAATCAGTCATACTTTCAGTGATTCCTATTGGTAGTATGGCGTTAATTGCAATCCACCTTATGTTTTCATTTTCTGATCATATGCTATTTACATTGAGATGAATGAAATGTTAGGTAGTCGATTTTTCCTTTTCACTTTTGCTTAAAAGGAAGCCACAGTTACTGGTGTTCCTCTAAAAGATATTTTGTATTGTATTGCACAGGGCCTGGATTACACTCAACATCATCAGAGAATGTTAATATAAGAAGTTTGTGAAAAATTATGAAAACTAACTTAGTGTACCAATTACTTTAAATCATTTTCTTAAAGAGAATTTGATTATAACTCATATGGGCTTACCTGAAATCAGATCCTTAATCTCCATATTGGCATACTCCCTTCTGAGTGCTAAATATTACGATGGAGGACCTAACTTTTATGTATAAATATAAAAAAAATCTTTTGCAAAATTTTTTAAAATCGGGTTATCTAATACGTACAAATTACGTTCAAATACTAGAAATAATTATGTCCGTAAAAATGCTCAATGAAAATTTTCGGAGTTTTCAATCAAATTTCAAGGTCCTCACTTATGGAATAATTTAAATAATGAATCTATTAAAGGCTCAAAAAGCGTCACTACCTTTACAACAAGAATTAAAATACATCTCCTCAATACTTTTCTATAATCTTCGAAAAATTTTAATAGAACATAATGATAAATAGAACAAGCGCTTAAAATCAAAGGGCATCAATGAAAAGATTATTTCGGGTCCCCTTTCCGAAATGCTACATCTTCTTTGATTCCCTTCCATTGTAAATAATTAAATTAACAGCTATATAACAAAATATGTAAATTGCATTTTTATAGTATATTACTTGTCTACGATAATATTTAGATGTATCTGTTTATTTACTTGGGAAATATATATATTACACACACACACATATCATAATATATATAAACGTATTAAATACGTTAAACAAAGTGCATATATCTAGAAATAAAATTCGTGAATGTCAAAATATTTACCTGGCGACAATACACACGCTAATAATGCAATCGGAAAAATTGAAATGTAAGACATCATATTTTTTATTAAATTCAAGTCTTATTCCTTGAGTGTAAAATAACAAGAGAACGTGTTTATTTAAAAACGCGGTAAGTTAAACTATGTTTAACTTTTTTAATAACAATGCATAACTCAGTATTTTATTGTTTGTCATAATGTTGCGTAAATATCTCGAACGTGATTGGTCAATCGCTAGAGAAGAACATAAAATAAACACCCATATCTTTTTAGAAATAAGAAATTTTAATTGGTTTAAAATTTAAGCGCATATTTGATTGGTTAATGCGAAAATTTGTAATCATGATTTAGCTTTACTTATCTTTTATAAGAAAAAACTAGAAACCTCAAAAAAAGTTATTTTCAAGAAAATGTTTTTTTATGCAGCTTCATAATATGCAATAAAAATTAATTAAAAAGTCTCTAACTATCAATATTAAGTTTAATAATTATGGCATTAAAAGATAGTTATTTTTTTTTCTTTGGTCTTGTCTGATGTTGTGTTTGATATATATTTTTTATGCAAATCTTTAAAAACTCTTACTCCCTGTATCAAAATAAACCGCTATCCAATATAAATAGACTTGTAACAGGGAGATTAATAAAACACCGCATAACTTCAGTTATGCAATGTATATTAGACAATTATTTTATTTTTATTATTAAGTAAGAAGCTAGTCTCGTCTATTTTAAATAAACACTTCATAAAAACATCAGCTATAGAAAAACCTCTGGTGTGGAAGCTTTATTGTTTCAAAGCCGCGAACTCTTTGCTCAAATTTTTAACATTCACGTGATCACTTATCGGGATATAGAAAAATTTAGTGAAATAAATAAAATACAGTATAAATTTAGAAGTCTTTTAATATTTACACATGAGTTTATTATTTTTAACATTTTTTTTTTTTAAACTAACTGCTGTTATAACTGCTGTCTTTCTGGCTTTCATGTTTCTAGAACATTAAACTACAAAGGCATTATATTGTTTCGAATACCAATGAGAATACATATGAGTAATATACGAAGTGGAGAAACAACATGTTTGGTGTAACCACTCGTCATCGAAGTTTTGACAAACATTTAAAAGAATTTTAAAAATATTAGTATTTTTCAACTCAGTCATTATAATAAAACATGTTGTTTTAATTTTTCTATTATTTAAAAGAATGTTTGGAAAAGGCAAATATTTATATTTGTGAAATCCTGTAGATAAAGAGTTAACAAAGTTTATCACTTCTTATCACTCCTTACGTACTCTCACACTTACGTATATGAAAAATAGGGCATCAGGGAAATTAAAATCTAACCTTTATGGCTACTTCCTATATTTGCGTTTATTTCTGAAAGGCTAGAACAATTTTTACAAGGTCGATTTCTTTTTATTTTATATTTTTTGATTTTTATTTAGCTATTAAAAAAAAAAAAAAAAAAAGTTTTTAATCTCATAAATTACCCTTACTTTAAAGTTATATAAAACTATCTCAAGTTCCTAAGTTCTTTTAAAATAACTGGTGGGGTATGTGTATATAAGAAAGTTTTAGTTTTATAACTCTTTTATTTTTGTTCATCGACATTTTAATACAGTTTTATAAAAAAAAAACTGCATTTGTAGGGGAATAGAGACCCTGTGTCACGCATGGCAGGCGAGAATTCTATCACTGAACCAACAATGCTTATAAACGAAAGTAAAGAAAGAAAAAAATAAAAGTCTTATATATATATATAGTCTTATAGAAAAACTTCGAGCATTCAAACAGCCCATTTAGCACACTCTAAAAATAATTCTTTTGGGTTATTTGAATTTTGTATTTTTTGAGATTTTCCTAATTTTTTTTTTTGGGATTTTTGTAATTTTATATTTTTTTGTTCTGTCAACTTTCAATATAGTCTTGCGCAGTAAATTCCATACCTTGGCAACCTCTGCAGACAGGTTCTGCCATTTCTTGTCAAGTAATCACTTAATTGGTGCATTAAAATTTCAATTTTTTTTTTATCAATCCAACCAAGTTGCAGTTCTTCTTCATCACATTGCTATCAGTGGTTTCGATGTTTTCCATTTTCTCGCATTCTTCAGGTTCATTACAAATACATGCGTCGGTGCAAAAGAGTTTAGTTTTGAGGCAGCAGCAAGTATTATTTTGACATCCTTTCTTGCATTTGCATGTTGCAAGTTCAACAATGGCATCTGGCACAGCTTCACTCAATAATTTTTCTTGGTCAATGTCTTCATGAGTTTTCTGCTCGTCTTCTTCTAAAATTCATAGTCTCCTTGTCCTTTAACGCCTGTTTATAATTAGCTGCAATATTAATAAAATCTGCTATGGATATTTTGCTTGTGTAGATAGATTGGGATTTGTTAGCAGTCTCAATTAAGGTTATGCTGGAACGGTAGTGCTTTATGAAACGGTTTTTGAGTGGTGTATGCGTCATCATTTTCTTAATCCATATCCTTGAGATACTGCTTGTATTCGTAACATTGCAGGTAATTCTAAAGAACGTCCTTCTTGCAACAGGGGGTTAAAAATTTCAGCAATTGTTCAAAACCAATGTCATGAATTGAACTGCTTTCATTGGGTTTGTCTGTTCTTTTGGAAATATATGCTTTGTTACAATTGAGATGGCATTTCGCATCATAATCTGATAAATAATGGAAGTTACCACAAATTTTTCGTTTTAATTACACATCATTTGTGGCGTCATGCCGTTCCTGTATCTTTAATATAACGTTTAGTAAGATGAGTTTGGTATGTTTATGCCGTTTTTTAAAACCTCAAAACATACAACACTGTTGCAAATTTATCAGTGATTTTTTCGAACGAGTTGATGAAATTGCACTTGGGTTTGTTTCTGAATTAGATGAACTCGTAGCAGTAAGAAAATATATTTTGGTTGAGTTATTAAAGGATGAGTAGCACTTTGAATGCCATCTTTCGTCAATTACACTTGTCTTTGAAGTTTTGCAGGCAAAGTCAAAAATGAAAACCGATTGCATTCTCTTCTTACTCCAAAAGCAGTCAAAAATTTTGCTATTCCTTTTAAACCAGGATTACCACAAATCAAACAGTTCTAATTTTCTAAAAAGATCTAACTTCCAATTTTGCGATCTATCTTTTTGAAAATGATATTAACACATATCTTCACGAAACATTGAAAAAAGAAAACCTCTCTATTCGTTACTTTATTACAAGCATGAATGTAAACTTTTAAAAATTTAAAAGTCTTCCAGAATCTTTGAATTTTTGTTTTAACGTTATTTGCTTAAGCTAAACATGGTCACCTGACAACGATTTTTATAGTTTATCTAGTTTCCAACCAACTTAACGGTTCTCGATGATAAGACCCTAAAAAGTCGAATTTCTCGTACTTTATAAGCAAATGTACGCTTTTAAAATATAGAGCAAAATTTAGGAGATTACATATACTATTTTTATGATATTAGATATCATTTTATATTTTTTATTTTACTTGATGTAAATTTGCGAGCTTGTGATTTACTTTTTAAGTCAGAAATACATATATCGATTTACAATTGAATGCTTGAATGGAAGTTATTGTTATTACTCCCTTGGGTGGGGAAAACAAATCTGCAGATTTAAACGTTTAATTAATTCATAGGCAAGTATCTCTAACTAACACCAAGTGACATGCCTGATCTTAAAAAAATAAAGTATTTTTTTCTTAAGGTAAAAAATCACAATTCTAACCACACACAATCATGGTGAGTATAGTTAGTAAGTAGAACTCTCCTGAAGCTTTTAGTTATAAATTGTATTTTTGAAATTTTCATTTTTCACTAAAGAGAGCTTCAAGGCAAATATGCTTAGCTGCAACTAAAAAAAAAAAAAAAAAAAATACATTAATATAGAGTTTAACAGTGAAACACAGGAAGGAAAAAAACAAGCTTTTTACCATTTTTTACCAAAAATACCCAGAAGAAGAGTGATAAATGGAAATTTTGTTTTTATTACAGGATGAGGGAGAAAGAGTAACTCATTCCAACACGGTTTAAAATAATTAAGTATTGGAACACTTGTCACGATTGATGATTATCCGTAGCACTCTACATTTTTTTTTGTATTTATACTTAAAGTCACTGCGAGGGAGTGTTATTTGTAGCACTCCTACTAAAAACAGACCAGTATTCTTGAACTAAGACTCTGGTTTTCAAGTAGAAGAATGTTTAAGGCTTCCAAAAATATATAGTTCGCCCATTCATTTTCTGGGTTAAGCAAACTATCATAGGGTTTGGCTCCCTGGCTATTATTCATTTCTTCTTTTTTTAACTAACATAACTCGCGTTTTATTTACGTTATAACTGCAATTGGCGTTATAGTTATTTGGTTTAATTATATTCTAACTGTTTAGCATCCCCTTTCCCCTAAAAACTTATGAATGAAGTGTTTTAACGCTATTACTTGCTTTAATTAAAGAGATTTTATGTTTGAATCACTAAAAAACTAACCTCGGGTAGCTGATTCAAAAAGATGGAAATCTTTTCGAGAGAAATTACATCCACAACTCCAATAAATTCTTTGAACTGCAAGTTTTTGGAATGTCATATTCGGAGTTTTTTTAAAGAAAGCGTAATATTAGCTGAATGGGAAACAAAACTCAAAAGTGCGGAAGAAAAAAGATCAAAAATTTTATTGAATAAATGAAGCTTCTTCACTCACTTAACTTCTCACAGATATCTCTCCAAGGTTTTTACTTTGAAAAAATATGACGAAATGTGTCTGATTTAATTTTAAAAGTCTTTGGGGTCAAAAAAAATTAAGCGTCTTTACCGGTTCTTTTCAAAATGTTGATAAATTTAAAATATATGATATTGCTGAAGATATCATACTTGGCCTATACTTTGTGCACAAAAATGGGAGGTTTCATACAACAGCAAACTACCATTATTGAGAGTTCTCCAAAAATAAATACATTTTTGTAAAATTTAAAAAAGGTCTATAGTAAGTAAGCTAAATAATGTTTGAGAGTCAGATTGAATTTTTAACACGTAAATCGGAATCTTGAGACTTTTTCTAATTCAAAGAAATTTAAAATTACAGAAACATTTTTAAGTGAAAATATTTCGTTTACTCAAATTTTTTGATTGCAAAAAATCTCCAAGTTATTTTTCGCGGTTTTTCAATAGAGGACTGCCATGTATTAAAAAAATGTAACATGCAAGGTACAAAACAAAATTTATTTTCAGAAGCATAATTCATTTAATTTCAGACAAAAGCAATCTCATTGAAAATTATGAACGTTTTGATTCAAACAGAATTTACATATTTTCTCCCCACCTTACGCCCTTCCAGGCACACCCAACCATGGTTGGGCGTGCCGGAAAATATTTTGATTTATGAATGTGTCTAGATGGGCCACGCCTGGTAAATTGCCAAATAATTATTAGTTTGAATATAAGGGAGCAGAAGAGAAAAAAAAAAATCCTACTCAGCTTTTAACTTTTAACTACATATATTAAATATATTATCTAAACTAAGTACAATAATTATTTTTGTATACAATAGGATGCTTTTATTCACGCAAGTTAATCACGCATGCAAGGTCTCCCTGTTGATGCGTCCGACTTTTTTTGCCATGGCTGATAACTGGATATTATAGGTTGCAGTATGGTATTGGAAAACTGTTATTATGAAAATTGTTATAAATTGTAAGTCTGGCAAAGAATCATAAATTAAGTGTTACACTATTAAAACCATGAAAATCTTAATTTTTTTGAATTTCTTGTTTAGAGTTAAAATTTATTCTACTTTTTGAATCTGAAATCCATATCAAAATATTGGAATTTTCTGGAATTTTATTCTTTCCCTCTGCTTTTAGAACTACCAATCTCTGCAGCGTGTGATTATTAGCTTTGTCGTAAAATAAATATAAGTATTTATACAAATAAATATACATATGCTAGGAAAATTACAAGACAAGATAATAGACACAAAAAATAACAAGCATAAAAATGAAATAATAGCAAAAAAACCCTGCCTCTACATCTGGTTGTGATAATTTTTCTTCCTATCTTAGTACTTGCTAATAGTCTGGGAAAGATAACTCCAAGAATACAGAAATAAGTTTTTTTCTACTGTTATCTAAATCAATTTCAATAAGTGTAGCTTTAAAGTTATATCTTGCAAATAAAATATTTAGACAATGCATAGATTTTTGATGCAAGCCAGAACTTTTCTCGTGTTCTTTAAACTTCTAATTGCATTACCCATTCCTTAAGAAGTTTGCGAAACAAATTTAAAATAGTAGTGTTATTTGGTATATTCATACCAAATAAAGTATATGGAAGACAATATGCTCCATCTTTAATGCAAGAATAACTTAACCAGGAATTTTGGTTAAGCCTTTTACTGAAAAACTACCTTTACTTTCTATGACCAGAAAATCGAAAGATGAATTAGGAACCCACTTTGTTTAGCATATTTAATAAAAGAATGTCATCTTTACCAGCAATTAAATTACAACCTATTTCATGATAAGTAGAAACATCACAAGAAGAATATGAATCAGAAGCAGAGCTAAAAGCAGAATTATCCAGATTTAAAATAGCAGAGTAAGAATCTAGATTAGGACTAAGGTTATCTGTACTAGCTACATGAGTAGTATTAAGATTGTTATCACCGATATTACTACCAAGTTTAAAATTAATTTTAGATTGTACTTTAGAACTCATCAAAGTAAAGGCGAAGAATTTGAGTAACACTTGTTTAAACAAAGTGCAGTTGAACTATACAGAAGACAGTTACCATTTTCAGTTGATCTAAAAATAAAGAGGTTGTTTTCAGGAATCAAAATAGAAGAAAATAGTTTTTTTTCAATAGAGCCACTGAAAGAAGCTAGAACCAAAATTTTTTCGCTGTAGCTATTAGATTATATCGTATATAATTCCGACCACCAGTTTAGTTGTTTACTTTTGGTATAAATCAAGTTTGCCGTTAAGCTAATATATAATTAGTGTTATTAGTAGTACGAAAATACCAATTTTAAATCAATGACAACTGTCCCACGACACCACATGAACTTCATTTATTTCTATTTAGCTATAGCTTTTTTTGGATATAATTCACTTGTGGCGTAAAAAATGTGTTGTTTGTTTGTATTATGAAATCTCCAACATTTTTTTAGCATTTTATCTTGATGATCCTTATAATACGCATTACGTGGCTCATTCTTTATTTCCTTTAATTTTTTATTTTTTATTCTTTACTTCTTTATTTCTTTATTTCCAATTCATTTTTTGCATTAAATTCATTATTTTTTTATTTTTAATAATTTTTTTCTTTATTTCAATAGTTTATTTATTTTTATTTTATAGTTTATTCTATAGTTTATTTCTTTACATTTTCATTTCTTTATATCAGCTGTTCTTTAATTTAGAGTTCCTTATTTCTTTAGGCGTTGTTTAGACGGTACCTTAATTCCAACAATTTTCGCGCGCCATCAATTTCTGCTTGATTAATTTTTGTCCACCATCAATTTTCGCGCACCAAAGAAAAATGTATTTTACGCATAGTTTTTTCAATTTTGAAAGAAGGTCAAATAGAAAAAGGAAACGAAAAAGACACTGTGTAACAACTCTATCATACCAGTTCTTTTCTTTATTTAACAAAATAAACACAGTAAAGCAAGTAACAAAAGACACAATTAAGCGCAAGACACATATTAATTATCTTTAAATGGATCGATTTTGATATATTTTTTCAGCTTATTTATGATCCCGGCTTCACTCCAACCATTCATAACAATATCTGGCTTTTATTTAAAGTATATTTGACAACCCACTTTGACTGTAAATTTTTCACTATTCAGACCCTGAAATCAATTTTGATTTCATGAGATCTTTTGCCCTGCTTCATAGGCATAAACATCGCTTTTCAGCCAAAAAAAAAAAAAAAAAAATCATGAATGTGCCAAAATTTTTACCAGTACTTGTTTAACTTGTATTTTAAGCAATTTATTGAGTATGCATTGACCATATCGTATGCTAGACTGTTCTAATTGTTGGCAACACGCATTGTAAAGAAGTTTTTTCTTGATTCAATACGACAAGCTTTCTTCCTAATTTTGAAGTTACGACTTCTGGTAACAGATCCGTCTTGTATCTCGAAGAATTTGGTTTTATCGATGTTGTAGTGTGAGTGTTTGATTTTGAAACTATCGATCATATCACCTGCTAGAAATCGGTATTTCATACTAAGAACGTTTAGTTGTTTTAAACGATCAGTGTAAGAGAGATAATTTAAATCATTCATAATTTTAGAAAACCGTTGTAAAACATTTTCAATAGCTTTGCAGCCTTGCATAAGAAGGGGAGAATAAAGTGCACTACAGTACTAAAATAGTGGACGTACCAGCGCACAGAAAAGACATTTAAAGGATATGCTATCAAGTTAAATGTAAGATCGTCTTAACGTACCTAATAACTAAATAACTTTATTTGCTTGAATGCTAGTTTGCTCTGAGAATTTTAAACTGCAATCGATCTATAGCAGTTAACCCCAAGATCTTTTTCACAGATAGTTGTTGATAATTTTTCGTTTTTAGACTTTCGACATTCAACATAACATATAGGTTTTTACAATTTTTTTCTACCTATGTGCATCATTTTACATTTGTCCAAATTATTTTCCCAATGTGTCAAAACCTGATATATCAGATGGAGCATAGCGTGTTTACTCAGCTCAGTTAGGAGGCTGTACAACTTTGTATCATCTGCAAAGAGTAACGGTATTGAATGAATAACATATCAGGGAAATCATTTAGTTCAATTAAAAACAATATGGATCCCAGTACTGATCCTTGTGGTATTCCACTTAGAAAATGCTGCCAGTCAGACTTGTCTCCGTTCACAACTAAACTTTGTCTACAGTTGAAAAAAGCACTTGTCCACATTAATATCTTTCCGAAATCAGAATTCTTGATTTATGAAACGGAAGAAGAACAATTGCTAAAAAAGCCATCAATCAAATCTGCTAATGTCGGTGAAACACAAATAATCGGAGAAATTCATAAAAATCAAAACATTAAAGTTATAGTAATTGATCAGGCAACACATTTAAGATAAAAGATATATAGGTATATAAAAGGTGTATAATATAAAAGCAAAGAAACAAAATCGAAATTGAATTTCTAATCCTTCCTGATATTCAACTTATTTGACCCATAATCGAAAAAAAAAAAACAGTTTTTTTGAAAATCAGCGCACAGTAATTTCCGCGCACTAAAATACTCGAGAATAGGCCTTTTTCGCCACCATAAATTTGTGCGCACCTCTACTGCCGAAAAATTAATGGCGCGCAAAAATTAATGGAACTAGGGTATCAAAGTTATAGTAACAGAACGTATTTGATAGATAGCGATATTATATTTGATGGGTGGGTAGGTAGCATATGGTAACTGAAAGATAGTAATCAAATAGTTTTATTGCTTTCATACATTTCTTTTATTTCTTTACTTCTTTATTTATTTTTATCTTTACTTGTTTTAAATTTTAAATTATATATTTCTTTAATTCTTTGTTTCTTAAATTCTCTTTTCTTTTTTTTTCTTTTTTTTCTTTTTTTTTTTTTATAGATATATAATTTTTATATAGGTACATATATTACGAATTAGGGACACAGGACGAGGACAAACATACACCATCTAAATCCTACTATAATATGCTGCCCGAAATTAGATGGTGGTTTCACCGAAAGCGCAGTCGTTATCAAGAGGCTCGAATCACATACCTTTTAACTACGGTCTCCGTAGTTCGGCTCCTTAGACCACTGCGCCACGGATCCACAAATTATTTTCCTTAACTCTTCCATTATTTAACTCAATAGTTCCATATTTCTTCAGGGTTGTTTAGATAGTTTACAAGTTTCAGCATCGGGTAGTATTTGATAGATGACGGAATGGTACTTGATTGGTGGAGAGGTAGTATATGGTAATTTTCGATTGAGGTAGTAAAAAGGTTTGCCTTTTAGCAGTAAGTCGATGAGTTGGGTAAATCAATATAATAAACCGCGATACAGCATTTGATAGGTGGAGAGATGGTATATTGTATTATACTGGTGGTATATGGTATTTGTCGAGAAAGGTAACTAAATAGATTTGATTTTTAGAAGTAATTCGATGAGTTATGTAAATGACTATTTTTATTTTGCTTGCAATTTATATGATATTCAATACAGTGTAAGATAGACTTTATAGAGTATTTGGTAGATGGAAATAAAAAGTGTAGTAGTTGAATGAGTTAGAATATACAAGAAGATAATAATACTAGAAGTATTGATTAACTCTTTGTCATTTTCGTTTTGGTCACATGAGGTTACACCATATACATTTACAAGCTGAAGTACTTGTACATAAACTATTTGTAATTTGGTCGTTGCAAATGTTTTCCAGTTCCTGTAACAACCTTATTTATGCTTCAGTTCCATCTGCATATTCTTTCCATTAATCTACAGTTTGGCTGTAAAGCGTATGTAGTTTTTCTTCTTCTTTCTTTCTAGCCTCCATATGCAGATGGTCATTAATATGGAGTAATCTTTTAGCAGGCAATTTATCGACGAAAACCCAATTTGACTCACGTTCAGATACAATTCATTGGTACAAAAATGCAATATATGTTGTACCAAGGCTGATATTCCAGGAACTCGACAGTTTGGTTTTTCATACGACAATATGGTATTTTGCTATTGGTATAGTTGGCACTAATGGTGTACCTTTCTGCTACAACAGTTCTTCTTAAAGTTTTGATTTATTGAGAAGGTGTTTTGTCACTTATATACTTAAGTTCTGCTTTTTTCTGTTCAGTATGGAATAGATAACATTGACACCTCATTGCTAGTGACTGACACCTTAGAGCCAGTCAATCGCAAAATCGTACATGAAATAATAAAAAATACTTATCTGAAAGATACGAAGAGCTGATAACATGAGGTGATGGATGATGTTGTTCAATTGTTTCTCGGTTGTTTCCTGATCAAAATATAACCGGTGAAACATTGCAAAGAGATCCAGGGTGTGTAACTTCAACTTTTTTTTTATAACGTATATAAAATAATTATGAGATACCTGTCTTTCTAATTATAATTAGTAACATGGGATTTGATAGTTTTTTCTGTAAAACATTTTAAAATAAAGTAAAATTTAAAACTATACCGCGATTAACTTTACGCATTTGTGTTATCTTTAAGAATTGTCATCTTTAATTACGTAATAAACGCGCTAAAAGAGATGGGCTTTAAAATATTAAATAAAAATAATGTTTTTTTGGCAACATCAAAAAGTTGAGGGACAGTCCTAGCTTAAAACTTCATCAACGCAAAATTGCATGGGATGGAGAGTTTCCCGATATTGTCACAAAACTACCGAGTTAACAACCCTATTTCTCCTAGGTAAAATAATAAATGAAAAAAGTTTGTTCATCTAACACCAATTTAAAAAAATAAATTAAACTACAATACTCAAAAATTTATTAACGATAATAAATTTTTTTATTGCTAAATACTTAGCATTAAGCTGGTGACACATAACAGTGAAACCATTCATCGTGTGATCCCTAAACAACCTCTTATTTGTATGCACTTCCGAAGCGCGATCGCTTTAAAAAATCTACATGTTTTTTATTGTTTGAACGGTCACATTGACTTTTTCAGACAATAATAGAAATGATATAAACAAAATCAATTTAAAAACCGCTATAAGTCGTGAAAGAAGGGTTATTTGGTTTGGGTCCTTACAAGAAGAAAGCAAAAGAAAATTGATATTTTTTTGTGGAAGCAAAAAATAGATAAAAATTTTTCTGCATGATGTTGTAAGGATGTTTGACCAATGTCATTTTTTTTGCATCATATTTTAAGGACGTTTGACCAATGTCATTGGAATTTTCAGACAACAGCTTTTACCTCATATTACCATCAAAAAGTTTAAAAATCCTTAATGAGGCTAGGGAAAAAGTTTTATTTTTAACCTTAGTAAGGATCCAAAATAAAATACAGCAAAAAGTCGCATTTTCCAACTTAGATTAACATAATTATGTATATAGCGTTGGATCGACCTTGAAATTACAATGGATTCTCGACGTCGGAGTTCCAACGTTGAAATAATAACGTTGGATTAAGATTATGTACATAACGTTGGATCAACGTTAAAATTAGGTTGGAATTTCGAAGTTAGAAAATACAGCGTTAAAAGAACTTTGAAATAATAACGTTGGATTGACATTATGCATATAAGGTTGGGTCGACGTTAAAACAGGGTGAGAATTTCGACGTTTGAAAATACAACTTTGGAATAGCTTTAAAATAACAATGTTGGATTAAAATTATGTATATGATGTCGGATTGACTTTATAACCGGGCTGGAACTTCGACGTTGGAAAATGTAACGATGGAATAACGTTGAAATAACAGCATTGGATTAACATTATGTATATACCATTGGATCAAGGTTAAAGCAGGGTTTGAACTACGAATACGGATAAAGTAAACTTGGTACAACGTGCTGGGTGGTTCCGCTTAGAAAATTCAGAGTTTTTGTGAAAAACGCGGTCAATTTGGATTTAGCTACTACTAAAAGTTTCACAGCTATTCGACAAAAGTTAAGCCTATGTCTAAAAACTCACATGTGCGTGTTTCGGAACTAGCATAAACACACTTGTGCATGTGCGTGTTTCAGAGCCTAAGGGTTATGCTTTTTCAAATATCTTTTTCTTTTCATTCGTGACAGATATTTTTCATTGTAGCGCTTTTTTTTAAAAATGATTAACAGGAACACAATAGTTAACAACAATTAAAAAATTTTTATTTTTTGGACAAATTGGTAAATTATTGCTCTAAATGATTTAATCTATGATTTTTTAGTGATTTTCCATTATCTTTATTATTTGTATTTTTTTTTTTTTTTTATATTTCATATAGTGGAATGAGAAAAGTGAAGTTAATAAAGTTACAGTAGTTGTTTGTTTTCTGCAGAAAACGGAAAGTTTTTTCTTCAAATAAACCATCCTTGAAATATGTATTTTCTAAACTATTGAGAATCATTGAAATATTGATAGATAAAACGGCCTTAAGTTAATCAAAATTCCTTCTTTTTTTGAACTTTATCTTTATTAGCGCTTTTTTTCGGATATTTTTTAAAAATGAAAATTTAGAAACAGTAGTTTTCGGACACAATGTACCTCCGGAGAGTAAGCATGACATTAATATAAAAAAAGAAACTAGACAAAATCTATTCCCTCCATGGTTTGCCTAAAATATTAAAGCGATAATGGAGCCGAGTTTAAAAAATACGTCGAGAAATTTTGTAAAACAAATAAGATTATTATGATTCGATCTCCACCATATCATCCACAGGCTCAATGGAAAGTTGAAAGATCCCACCACTTTTACGACAAAAAATCAATTACGGCATAATGAAAAAACAAAGACAGGGTTTTAATTAAGCAAAAAAAATCTCAACATTTGCTAAATGTTTAAATAACGATAAACGAGAGGAGTTGAGATGGAAAAGTCTTTCGAAATTGATTTTGGACGATAATCCAACGAACTAATGAACGCCGGAACAAATGTCGATAATCAAATAACAACAGAAAGAACATTCCAGTCCACAACTAAGAATTTTTCACACTTCGAAAAAAAGCTAGCTCGTGCAGGAGAAATGCAGAGAAAACATTCGATAGAATTGATGAACGTATGGAAAAATATCATGCCAAGAAACATAGAAATATAGAAAATACAATAAAAGGAGAGAAAATTTTAGTAAAATGTAAGAAACAGAAAGTTAACGGAAAATAAACAAAGGACGTTATTATTGTTGGAACTATCACAAAACGATATAAAGGCGATACAAACTACGATATAAAGCTAGACGAATCACAGTCCCGTCTTAGAAAACAAGTAAGAGTTGAGGACTTAGCGGGCTGCCCAACAGAAATCAAAACCAAAAAATATCAAGCTGCATCCATCATTTATTCCGTTAATCCATGAAGACCGACTTCATATCTTAAGGCTATGGTGTTTTACATGATCTAATTGCCAATTTTTGGCATTAGAGTTTTATCACAAGGTAACATTCACAAGTCAGCACAGACACTAAGAATTGATTTTATCGAATATTTAAAGGGACATGATAAACTGCAGTTATTTATGAAAATCTCGTGGAATTGTTATATAAACGAAATGAGTGGTGATGGGACCTATGGTGACGAGCTTAACCTGCGCGCATATTCGAATCTTTATAACATTGAAATAATCATAGTATCAGCTCTCGGTCGACAAGGTTATGCCAGAGTTCGTCCAGATTCGCCTGACCATGTTTTCTGGATTACGCCTGGGCGTTTTGCAGAAGGTCAGGGCTTTCATTACATTGTGCTCAACTAAAATATAGTTGACGAATCAGGTGATATAAGGTGTGATTCATATGATGAAGAAAGTGAAATCAACGACTTAAATCCTGCAGAGAGTATCAGTAAGCAGGACAGCGTTAATGAAAGTGAAATGAGAACAGTCACGATATTAGCCCATGTGCAAATACAATTCATCAAAGTAACGAAACAGATTACTTGACAAAATACTACAAAAATATATTTTTTTCAGCTCTGGCACAATCCGATAATAGCTTTCCGAATCATGTTTTTCGGACTTTTCAAAACGCAATTGCTGCTATTCCCTGCCTTAGCAATTTTGCAGACAAAGTAACAGCTGTTCTCACGAGATTAGCAATTTTGCAGACAAAGTAACAGCTGTTCTCACGAGATTTTACATTAATGATATTAGCGTGTTTCCAAAAATTTGTTGGAAGAATAATAAATAAACAGTTCTTTACCTGGGTAGTTATGACATGTTGGTATTATTTTACTAAATGTTCACAACACTTTAAAAATTGGGAACAATAGTTTGAGAATTTTGAAAATCTGGTGAATATCTCACAAACTTTTTTCGTCCTGATAAATGGCCGTTTTTGTGATGGATGGAAGAAACTTTTGTGAATATGTACCTTTTATGGATAAATAGACAATGAAAAAATTATTTATTAGTTCTATTTTTTACATATATACCATATATTTTATATTAAATGCCCTGAGTGCTTGTTTCAAAATTTATACTTTGGGGTGACTGCATAATCATGAGGAAAACTTATTCGATAGTGAAAACTTAAACGAGCCTTCACTGTGAATATAAAATATTTTTGCTGCCAAAAGCATTATTGCTGATTAGTGATAAAATATGCTATCATTATTTTTTTGCGAATTTGGTCAAAAACTGCTAATTTTGCTAATCCTCAAAAGTGAATCTTTATGGAGTTTTCTTCAGTTTTTAATTATATTTAATTAGGCGTTATAAAAAAATTTACTGTAATAAAGTTATCGTTATTGTAAGAGTAGATCTCACTTTTTTTTTTTTTTTTTATGCAACTTCTATCTAAATGATATTAGAGATTCATCAAGAAAACTTTGAGGAGACTTTAAAAGAAAAAAGGAAGCAAAAAAATGCCATGTCACCGTGATAGTATCTGATGTTGATACCAAATAGTTACCAACCTTATTAAGTTTATTTAAAAAGAAACCATCCAGTCTGGAGTTATATTACGGCTCAAGAATTCATAGGAAAATCATCACTTAGATGAAATCACTAAGACCCGTTGTGACGGAAAATCTTTTTTTTGCAGTTCCAATTTTTTAGGTAAATTTACAGATATTAAGACATTTAGGTGGTTTTTTTCAAAGTAAGGTGAATTATTTTAACATGTCAGCGCTGTAAAATTTCTAGAATTTGACAAGATTTTAAGATACCATCACTTTATATATATAACAAAATACAGTAAGTGTATAAATACAGTAAGTGTATAGAATACAGTAAGTGTATAAATACAGTAAGTGTATAAATACAGTAAGTGTATAAATACAGTAAGTGTATAAGAATATATGAATTTTATCAAAAAGTAGTTTTAAAATCGTAAATCGATGTAAATACAAAATTATGAACTACAAAAGATTTTGGTAGATTATTTCAAACTGATGGATAATAGTGAATTTGATAAAACGTAGAAAATGTTAATAATCATAAAGATATAAAACGGGTGAACAACAAGGAAGCAATTTTTAAAAAATAGCTAATGAAACCTAATCCAAAAGGACGCATTCATTTTAAAGAGAATATGAGTCGATCCAAAATCGTTATGAATAAACCAGTATATTCAGCTTTACTTAAGAATTAAGTAGAACTCTTATGTATGAATTCCACTATGATTATTTGTTACCATAATACGGTATAGGTAGTTGAAATAAAAATTTTGCTATATGGATATAGATTCATTTTTTTTTTAAACTAGATTTTTTTTTATTTTTTTTTTCTTATCTATTAATAATAACGTAGAAAATAAACTCGATACATCAGGATATGATGAGAAAAATTTAGTAGGGCTTCAAAAACTCGTACAAATAAAAAATTCGTAGGTTCGATGAAAGATGATTGAAATGGTGTGATGATAATGACTGAATTTTTTTTACATTAAGTTCTAAAATGTATGCTTTTAAAATACTTGGCGATAGAAAAGATGTAAAAGAATACAAACCTGTCTAATCATAAACGAATTAAGTTTTAATCATTATTATAAATGTTTGACTGATGCTGTAAAATTGTAAAAAAAGTAAAACTTGATTCAAAATAAATACCATAAAACTGATATCATTATAAATAATAAAACAGCACTGGTTAAAGAAGATTATGAGTCAAATATTGTGAACAAATGTGTTAAAACTTTTCCATATGGTTATTAGGAGATTAGAAGAAATCTTTAGTTTTTTAGTTTTTTGAAAATTTGTAGTCAAGGATGTCTTTGGATTTTGATTCACTATTATTTTAATATTATTCCATGAATTCTTGTTTGGTCTTGAATTCTACGCGTCTTTACGGCTGTTTGGTGTTGAACCTTTAAATTTTTTTTGTAAGATTTTTAGCCCTGATATTTCGTGTATGAGTTGCAGTAATGAGACTTGACAGTATTCACCTTTTGAACTGCTGCAACAGAAGCACTAATCCCAACCTCGATGATTAAAAATTTTTGCTCTCTGATAATAGTTTGCTATCTAACTTGATCTAGCTCAAACATGGTAAAACTCCCTGAAAATTTTTGCGTGAAAAAATTGTCATCTTGTAACTTAAGGTAGATATAAGCATGGGAAAACTGAAGTACCTGTTAAGTCGTCACCCAACAAGGCATGGAACTTCTTTAAAATTTATGTCGACTGTAGGTGAAAATCACAACGCTAAAATGAATTCATTTATATACTAACATCGCTATCTACCTTTAACTATAACTCCTCATAGATCTCCAAAAGGGTTTTGACACAATAGATCTTAATATCTTGCTTGAAAAACTGAAATACATGCGTTTTTCGGAGAATGTAGTTTTCTAGT